>JAJLWW010000057.1:14361-134369 GCA_030570935.1 Geotrichum klebahnii
TTTTTTTTTTCAAAGGTACAAAATTAGAATCTGCACATTGATTGTGTGGTGGGACAAAAATACAAGAAAAAATATAAAAAAATAAAAAAATAAAAAAAAATAAAAAAAAACATTAAATAAAAAATAAAATAAATAAATACACAAAAAGAAATGATAATAATATACTATAAAATATACCAGATTGAAAAAGTAATTATGAAGAGATAATGATGGAACTTTATCATATATGAGAAAGACAAAATAAAAGTGACAATAAGTACGTTGAGCTTGTAATGCCACACAACACCTATGATGTCAATCAGTACAACCATAACGTTTGGTTTGTGGTCAAGGTAACCACAACAACAGCAAAAAGCCACGGTAACCACAGTAACAGTGGGCTCCCACAACAGGTACCATCGGCAGCTTGAGCCCAGCGCTAGTCTAGTTTAGCAGTATGTTTAACAGTGTGTTTATGTTAACCCGTGTTTATTTTTTTTTATATTGTTTTTTATGGCCATTACTAAACTAAGTACCACGATTGGACTGGTTAGCGCGGTTGCCATGTATTGTAAGTGTCGTATAATTGGGTACACATACGTGGATTAGGTAATTGCGTCTAATATGCAGCAGCAGCAGATATGCACAGCTAACTGCTAGGCAGGTGGCTGTATACATGTATACATGTATGCATATTTCCAACCCCTGCCCTTAACCCTGCCCTGGCGCCCAAACCAATTACCCTGCCACCGCATTGTACGTTCCCACGACGCGCACAGTTTTTGCCCTGAGCGATCGATGGGCGATGGGAGAGTTTAACAGCCATCTCATAATAAAAGACGCTTATCAATTAAACAGAAAAAGTATTAGAGAAGCGTGGATTTGTTCCTGATCACCACATCTCTACTTTACTTTACTTTCCCGTGAAATATTTCTTAAGCTTACTAGATTTCTTTTCGTTCTCTAGGTTTTCTCAAACTTAGCCGAGCAGCCGCCACCGCGCAGCCGCCGCCGTGGTCATCGCCATGAAGCGAAGTAAAAATAAATGAAAAAAAAAAAAAAATTAAAATAAATTAAAATAAAACGGCGGTCAGTTGCCAGTGCCAAGCCCTAACCCAGGTCACTATACAAGGCACAGTTCCTGTTCTATTTTCGTTTTATACTATGACGATGATGATGATGATGGAATCACAAATAGAAATGAAATGAAATCAAGTTATAAAGTCCAAATAGAAATAGAAATAAAGTCAAACTATAAGGTTCCGTCATCCATCGTCATCATCATTGTCATTTCCCATGTTATTCATAGAAACAACAGATGGCTCACGCTTAATTAAGAACAAAGCATTGATGGACAACCACTAGCAGGAGATTCAAAGAGTCCGGGCTTAGGGCCAGCAACTTGTGTGTATGTGGGGTGTTGATAATTAAAGAACAAATGTTAAGCCACTACAAGAGGAGCAGTCTTAATCGTAGTAGATAGAAGTCATGGTGGTGGTGGAGGTCGTGGTGGAGGAGGACGTGGTAGTAGCAGCATCAGCAAAGCACTAGCAATGGTTAATACAATTCTACTATACCAGATGGAAAGAAAAAAATGATGTCATCAAAATTATCAAAATTATCAAAATTATCAAAATTATCAAAATCACCAACTAATTACGCTTATTTTTCTAAAAATGGGCTTGCTATTTTTTAACGTGCTTCAACTAATATTCTACTAGCCGGCATCAATGTCTCTCATTATCGTCAGTACGACCATACGAGTCTTGTAAAGAGTTGAAAGAAAAAATAAAAGCGAGAGCGAGGAAGTAGAGTGAACTTAATTGCTACACTATACAAGGCTTCACTTTACAATAAAATGCAGTATATACAAGAAATTTCTAATTAAAATTATACTTCAAGAACGGTCGTCATGGCTTCATGGAACGTCATGGAACCAAGGTTAACTGGAAACCAACCAGCAAGCCATGGAAAATACAACATCTAGTGACTGTCAGGTGAACACTAGGTCGACCTTGCCCTCTGTGTTGAGAGAGACTGGTTAGTTCTATCCGATTAGTGTGAATATATAATTAGCAACTGAACTGACACTTTTGTACTGTACCTTCAAGTGTTTTGGGTCAGGCATATATTGAATATGAGTAGTAGTAGTGGTGGTGAAAATTAACTAATTACTACCTGCGATAGGTTCATATACTCGCTCTCACTATTGTGATTCCAATTAATATAGTATACCAACATTGTAGTATTCCATTACCAGATAATTCCAAATGATTGCCATTATTTCTAGTACTTGAATAATTTCATGATTCAGATTCTGGTGCATGATAATATTGATGTTATTGATATTATTCCAAATGTTTGACATTGTTAAAAAAACGCCTACACTTGTTCATGTCTTGTACTCTCTCATACCCCCATAACAGGTAGCCCAGTGATTAAATTGGTTCAATATCCACTGAGATTGTCCACTCACAAGTGTCCACTGGTATTCTGTTCACCACCCAACAATAGTTTCCCTATGTGTTTATTGTGTAACTAAAACTTAATTGCTGGTGAGTGGTAAGTGGTAAGTGGTAAGTACCAAGTAGAAGGTAAACCTGGACTCTTGCGAAAATATCCTACCCCGATAGGTACTTAGCAAACTCAAAACAGAGTAGTGGTATGAACTATGAGTTATTCTCCAAGTTAGTTATTTATTAATTAATAAACTAATAAACTGATAAATAATAAATTAATATTTTGTATTTAATATTTTGTAGATCTTGTTAATATCCTGCACACGAATTTCTCGTCTCTTAAACTTTACTTGCCTTTATTAATTAATATACTAACATCTGGTTGAGTTTGTGACCAGCATTACGTACCTACTCTTATTTGAGATCACAAACAATTCAGCCTGACTCTTGGTCAACAACAGACGATTTACTAAATGTCTTTCATAAATAACAAACTAATTATATTTAAATAATGAAAATAAAATGATCTACTTTGAAATCTAAAAGTCCAATAACCGTCTCTACTGGACACAACAAAGATCATACGTACTTTTTGCTCAATTGGTTCATTAACACTCTATTTACTATGTTCAAAGGCGGATATTTCAAGAGAAAAAGGGAACATTAGTTGGACCCTGTTGAAGTCAGATGGACGAAGAAAGCTTAGCATTTTTAATGTCAGCCCTGCTGGCCAGGTTTACAGTGTCAATGGATCATCTAGAGCAATCTGTAGACACTCCAGTGTGACTCGGTTAGCAATTAAGATACTCTAAAGAAAAAGAAGATGATGAAAGCTCGCATACGCAGGCTACAAGAACCATCATTAAACTTGACTGTATTATAATATTGAAAAGATGATTTTACAATTTAGATTGAACTTAAAGACCAATTGAATCAATACACTGTGTTAATTAAAAAAAAATAATAATAATAATAAAAACTAGCGAGATCAAGTTCGCCTTGGGTTTGTTTATTTGCATTCAACGCCTTTGTACTTGAGGCTTTTTTTTTTTTTGGTTTTGCATGTACATGAAATTAATACGAGACCTACGTAAACAAATTGAAGACAAACAAAAATAATAATAATAATAAGAATAACCATAATAAACATGAATATTATGACTACTCTATTGATAATCTTAGCTGTGCATTGTATAATACTTCTATTCAATTAAAAAAAAATGGCCGATATTGAGATAAAGATTGACTTCAATTAAAAAACTAGAATGGTTAATTTATTTCATGGCTACTATATCCGAGCAATTGGCTGTTCAGACGCAGTTGGTGATTATACTATATATCAGAGATGATAAAACATTCAAATCAAGTATTTGATATACAAGTTGGTTCTCAAACGACACATGTATAAAGTAAAATGTAAAATGGACCTACATGCCTGATGGAAAGAAACAACTCGGGGGCTACATCTTTCATTCATGGCAATCAGCGATCCTACTAACCTTTACTTTGATTATTTGAAATGGCAAGCTCAACCAATATTAATAGTATCCTAGCTCCCTTAAAACCCATTCTTTCAGACACAACTCGAGACTTGAATAAAGAGCTTTCCTTTAAACAAAAAAAAAAAGAAACACGCCGTCGGTTTTCATGTTTCAGGGGCGGTTGTTCATCATTTATGGTTCATAAGACAGCGCAGAATGTAACTAACCATATAAAACCCACCATATTGGTCCTTCTATTAACAAGAATCTTACTCTTATTGTTTAACAGAAACCACAAAATATGTAGTTAACCACATATTCGTGATTCTACTTTTAAGACACACAAACAAAAAGCATAGTATGACCCTTTACAAAAATAAATCTGGTCGTGAAAATAGAAGATTCAGGATGCAAGTATTGATACTTTTATCATGGTTAAATTTATGGACATCAAAGATACTGAATTTGGTCTTTAAAAATGAATTGCTCTTTTTTCATTTCAGTTATGGGTAATCCTGATTGTTTTAATCCTGATGGTTTCTCTCTTGTGATTTTCTGACGTACTGGTTTACCGTATGTTTTAGACGGCCCGGCGATAGAACAAAAGCAATGGAAAATAAAAGGTGATAATGGTTCAATTCCAGATCAATTTATGGTCTACTCTAATTTGATACCATACATGTAACTAAACTAAAAAAATTTGATCAGAAATAAAAGTTGAATACAATGATTTTTAGTCAATCTTAACCGTTTTCTTTTGCAAAAATACTGCATAGATCAAGAAAGAGTATTAAAGGTTACGACTTTATCTCGCTATCCTTGTATCAAAAAACGGAGAAAATAAATGACACAATTTAGTAAATCAATATATACCGCTTTGTTTAATTAGCAAAGATGATAGGAAAACATACGTTTTTATTCTTATAAAGGCATTGCCATTTATAACATAATTGTTGAATGACCATGGTTACTGAGTGTTGACATGCAAAATAACCTCCATATTTCGGTTGGTATCACAAAAAAAAAACGCCAAATTAGAATGAGTACAATACACACCGACTAGAAATAAAATAAAATAAACCGTAATTCAATTGAAATGAAATTGAATTTTTGTAGTTATATTTCAAAATATACCATTTCCAATGAAAATTATAAAAATGTTTAATTTTGAACTGAAAGAAGATCTTGGCTGAACAAGTTTGACATTGATGGGATGGTTGATGCCCTGAAGACTGAGATGAAGTACACTGAATGAAATAAATGTAGAATAGAAATAAAATAGAATCAATACCAGTATAAAAAAGTTACTCTCAAGCTAGTTTGATCTCTTTCAAGTCATTTAAATTGTTTATTTTGAGCTACTTGCATGTAACGAAAGCCATAGACCAGAAGACCTACAAATCAAGTTTTTCAATATTCCTGAAAACAATAAAAAAACATTCAAAACTAGATAGTCTTGACATGATTTATTTTCTACAGGATTGATATAACCTAATACCAACGACTAGAAGATATTTTGGCTTTCACTTGATAAAATCAAATTGAAGTTTAGGCTCCTTAACTTGTACAGGTTCTTGATTTGGATTCAAGTCTAACTGAAGTGCCAAGTTAACAATTACTTGAAGGATATAAAAATCGCAAACCTACTTTAAAATTCTCTAATCTTTTGGCTTGAACTAAACTACCTACCGTTGGAAGCGTTTGAAAAGACAGATGTACGGCTACAACTGTTCTGCCTCATCTCATGCGTTTATGGTTGTAATATCTAACAAGCTTTTATTTTCTACGAGCCTGGCTTGAATAGTTTTTTTGAACTCAGAAAGTCCATCAGTACCCATCAGTTTAACTTTGAAATAATTCCAAATCAAAGCTTCTGTTTGACCGATGGCCTAATCTCAAATACAAAAATTAGATTTCACAAGAAATTTGGGAAAGAATTCAATCTGTGTCTTCACATAATTATCTATATATGGTTCTCTATTAAACATTGATATTAGTTATGTAGCAGTATCAGCTTAACTTCTCTTTATACTTGTGTGCTCCTGTTTTTGTGCCAGCCCAACGCAATAGACAATGGCTACATGTGTAGCGGTTTAGTTATACCTTGATGTGATCACCAAGTGCCACTCCCACTATGACAAGATTTGGTATCAAACCCTTAAGAATTCACAAGTTTTGATGTAGATCAAGGTTTGCCTTGCGCTGTTGATATTGGAATCAAAAATCCTCCAATACCTTTTTTGGCATTCTGGTTTACTAATGATGTAGCCTTACCACGAAATCAAATCAATATTATGCAAAAAAGTTATCGGAGCTATCATAGAGAACCAGGAGTCTTAAAAGCGACTTTTATATTTGGCTATATCTAAATGCCACTATGAATGTAAAATTGCTAATCCTTGTTCTTCAAATTGTGAAATATGTCGATGAAAACACATGAGCATACTAAGATTAAAACATGACAATGGTTTGAGGTAGAAGCGGTCGTTGAATATCTCGAGTTTCTCTCAGAGTAACTAATTGAATTTTTTTTTAATATCAGATAGGAAACTCTTCGTTACCATGTGCCATGCAACTTTGATTTCCATGCTCTCTATCTTTGAAAAGCCTATAAAGACGCCGTTCAGGCAAATACTACAAAAAAGGTTATCGAATGCCAGCAATATTCGCTCACCCATAAAACTATTTTCCTTATCCGTAAACATTTCAAGGCTTGATCATTTCATGCCGCGCATTCATGCCAGGTTGTAAGGATATAAAACTGCTCGTTTGTGCTTGAATTCTCATTAACGCAAACACAGACCTAAATCAGAGAGATAGCGACTGAGAAACTCAGTTTGTAAAATAGATGTAGTAAAAATATTTATGAATTAAAGAAGCTGGAGTTGGCGTCAGGTATTACTAGATATGCGTTGAATAGCGATGCGACCAAGAAGTGCTCGAACGTGAAATATGAATTCTAGTATATAAAAATAATATGTACTTGAAATTACTGGAATGATTATTTACTCTATAATACCTCGCTGTTGAATCCAGTTTTGGATCCCTCGAGGTTCTGGTTGTTAAGTTTCCAAAATTCAGATGTTGGAGATTTGAGTTAAATTTTGAAAATTTCCTCCACAACCAAAATCTGCTCTTTCTTCTCCACCATCCGCCGACTCTTGCAAAGATGAGCTCCTTTGTAAAGCAACAGGGGAAGTATTTTTTCCTAGGAAACAGTTTATCTGTTTATACTAGGGGTGCAGCCACCTCCTCAGTTCGATCTACAAAGTTTTTTATTAAAAATAGTGCTAGCCCCAAGCTCGCACCAGTCGCCGTTAGCAAAACAGCAGCTTTTAATTTTCCCGTTCTCACCGCCCAGAAACTCAGCTCGTCATGGATCACGCTGCCTAAAGGCAACATGGGTGTTCCAACAGTTCCTGTGACCGTAATGGAAACTCTCAAAGCTGCTTTTTTCCCGATGTTCAAGTTTAATTCAGCTAGCAGTATGAACAAATTAGCCAACTCTTCCACTAAACGAGGCCTCGCCACTCACCGCGAAACTGGATATAGCAGCAGTGGCCGTAACAGCAATAGTAAATGGAGTCGGATTTTCTCGTATCTAAGAGTGCCACTCATGGTTTCGGCTGGAGTCGTTATCTTCAACGCTGTGGCGATGCCATACATATTCCAAATCCCTGGTATGAATATTCTTCGACTTCGACCTGATCTAGTTGTATACACACTTATTGGACTTAATGTCGGAGTATTCCTTGCTTGGAAGTCACCTCGTTCGTTTGGCCGTCAGCTGTATCGCTATGGACTCTTGCACAAGGACGCACAATTCAATAAGTGGAGTATGATTGGTTCGGCATTTAGCCACCAGGAGTTCTGGCATCTCGGTATTAACATGTTTGTACTGTATCAATTCGGTCTGCCTCTTGCAAAATGGGTTGGAACTTCCAACTTCTTAGAAATGTACTTGGATGGTGCTGTTCTGTCATCGCTAGGCTCCATGGCACTGCCAGTCCTGGTCAACGCATTGGCTCCAGCATCCTGGCTATTACGGGTAGGAACACTCAGTAATATTCCCAGTCTGGGAGCGTCTGGTGCTATCTTTACGGTGTTTGGTGCCTTCTCCTATTTAGTACCTTACGCTAGACTATCACTCTTTTTCATCCCACTTCCCATTGGTGCTTGGTACGTGTTTTTGTTGACAATGGGATACAATGGTCTGGGAATGTTTTACAGGTTTGGCATGTCAGACTATGCAGGCCATTTTGCAGGATCCATGGTTGGTATCATCTGGGGATGGATATTTGCTGAGCGTGCCAAACGGAACAAGCAGCGCCAGGTCTCGCTTCGTATGATCTAGTGTAAATATATATTTGTGTATAATCTATTAAATTCTTTTTTCATTACTCTATTTACTCCCGTCTAAGACCTTCCTTGAGAACATAAAATGCGCCATGCTTTTCATGCGCCAGTTCCGTAGGTTTCCAATTGACCTCTGTGTCCTTTGGCGTAATGGGGTTGGCCAAATCTTCATAAGTAAACTGTGTTCGTACGCCTTCTGCTGAATCACCAAGTCTAATCAATGGGTCAATGCCTGTGGTATCAACCTCGCAAATGTGGTTCACGAATACAAGTTGACCTTCCAAGTCCTTGATGATTTCTGCCTCCTGTGATGATCCCTTTGTGACGGGCATAAGACCAGACTGCTTGATGAGTTTAGCAATAAGTTCTGAACTGGCCAGAGGAGGCTGTTCTTTGGCTGTGCTTGCTGCCTGTTGTTTATCAATAATCTTTGCCTGGAGAAGTTGATTTGTGTTCCAGCTGGGTGTAGCGAGATACTTTGCAATATCAGCTCGGGATCGTAGTGCCTGCTGAACAAAGGCAGCAGCAGCTGCTGATAGTTTCAATGTAGGCTTCATTAGATATGTGTAATAATGAAGACTGAAAGGAAAAAAAGAAGAAGAAATCAAGTTATCTTGGTGGATGGGGGTTGGTGATTTTAAAATGTTTTGAATGTTTTTATTTTCGTGGTGATTTGATGGAACCTTGACGAGAAGTTTAAGCCGAGACTCTTTTCCCTTCTTAACAGTGAACAGTAGGCTAGACCGACGACAACAATAACCACAAAAATGAATATTTATGATTCCCATGGATAACCGAACCCTAAGTAGTACCATCCGAAACCAACTCACATCTAGGTGAGCTGAAGCTCGTCTTTAGGTATTTGGACGTTGGCTTCCTTGTATTTTGGCTGGCTGGGCCTCAATCAGGGTCTCACGAGTGGCTGCATCGTTTTGTTTTATTTCAACTTTTTCTTCCTTTTTTCTTCTTCTTTTCATTGATCTTTTATAAAACAAACATCTTTTCTCTCGGTCATAGTCTTATCTTTCTTCATGTCTTCTGCCCCTCTACTTCAAGCTGCTCCAGGTATTCCTGCCCATTCCTGTTCGTCCTATTATTCTCATCTAACACTATAGTCTAGGCAAGCGAATTGCTCTTCCAACGCGTATCGAGCCCAAAGTTTTCTTCGCCAATGAACGTACATTCCTTTCTTGGCTCAACTTCACTGTCATTCTTGGAGGCCTTGCTGTAGGTCTCCTTAACTTTGGTGACCGTATCGGCCGCATTTCTGCAGCCCTGTTCACCTTTGTAGCTATGGCCACCATGGGCTACGCGCTTGTTACTTACCATTGGAGAGCCTCTGCTATTCGCCGTAGAGGTTCAGGACCATATGATGATCGGTTCGGTCCTACAATGCTGTGTTTTTTCTTGTTGGCTGCCGTTATTGTCAACTTTGTGCTCCGAATGAAGGGTTAGTTTTTTAAGAGCTTCGACAATCCTTGAACATACTATTTAATATCTTTTATGACTCTACTTGCCATTGTTTATACTATTTCATGTAGTACAAATACATTTTTGTATAAATTTGTCTTCGTCTTTGACGTATCTTGATTATTCTTGCTGGGTCTAATCCTTGCCGACTAAAAGCACATGTCACTCAGCCTGATTTCGTTCATGCTCTTACCACAAAATTTCCTCCTTGCAAATAGATCATAATCAGAAGATATACTATAGAACTGCGGTAATGAATCCTGTGGCTTAAATATTGTGCCTGTCAGCGACATGTGTAGACGCTTGACAGGGCAGAATTCGGTTGAATCACAATTATACGATGGCTCACGATATTTTATTTAAAATCTATTTTTTATTTGATATGAAATAAATTTCTTGCCTATGCTTATCCGACTTATGAGCCAATTTTTTGTAGACCTGAGAGGGCTGGAACGAAAGTGCTTAGATCGAATAATCTTGCTATCAATCTGGTTTGCACGAACAGGACGTAAATTTCTACCATACACTTCTATAACCCTGGGTCAACTTGTATCACGAGCTGAACAAATACTAAAGTTATACTGGCTTCTCCAGATGTTTTTATGGGACCCTTTTGCAGACATTTGAGTAACAAATAAGTAGAATCTTAAACGACTCAAAGAAATGAACTGACCACTTTGTTTCTTGTTAAAGTAATGTAACAAAGAGAGGAATAACTATGAATCATTACGCGGAATCATGAAATGTATATTAACTTGAAAGTTTAACATGTATAAACGCCAGTGCTAGGAACCTTTTCCAGACTAAATTTGTCTAGATTATGTTATACGCTAACGGTACTCATGACAATGAGAACCTACTTGATATGTTGAAGTCATTGAATGAAGCTTTAACTCATCTTTAAGTTTTTAAATTATGAGGTGAGTAAGTCAAACCTGACTTCATCCTAATACATCTAACCCATCAAATATCACATAGTTAATAAAATGTTAGACATAAATAGATCAAGCCGTAATCAAACTCTCATATATAAATCATAGATGGAACACATTACTGTTGAATTTATCAGAGTACCTCCAAAATCACCTACCTCCTTGTGTCTTACAACGAGAAAGAGCCTGAAATAGTCTGAGACTAATATATTTGCGAAAAGTAACAAATATACTCCAGAAAGAACAGCGATGTTTAGAAATCGAAATACCCCAAAATGATTTAAGACTTTCAAAACAAGGAGTTGAAACTGTGAATCCAAGAAGATATGACTTCTTGATTTGATGGCGTGCATTAAGCAAACGATATTGAATAGAAGAAAATGAAGGTTAAAAGACCACATAGAATGCAATTAACTGTAAACCCATTATAAAGTACATTATAGTTGGCAATAAATAGAGCGTTTTTCACGCTTATGCTCATCGCTTTTTGATCCGAGGATCAAAGCAGTTACGATCAGGTTGTTCAAGATTGAATAGACCTGCCACTTCTGCTTTCAAGCGCTCTAGATTCTGTGTTGCTGAAGTGAGCGCTTCGATGTCCGTAATAGCTTGGACGTTGGTATACGCTTTGATGGACCAATGTCCAGAGGGGTCTAGCAACTTAAGCTGCCCGGTTTGTGCTTCATCTTCACTGCATAGTCGAAACAACTGAATCACAATTTTGCCGTAAGTGAATTGATAGCCCTTGATCCAGTACTGACTAGAGAACACATAACCCAGGTTTTCTAAAAACTCAAACGGATCTCCATCAGTTACCTGTGTCGATAGTAAGGCCTGAGAAATAACCTTGCGCTTACCAGCTTCTGGCAGCTCTGCCGCATGAATCAACCAGTCACGCTCTTGCAGTGCCTTTCGTCGCTCCTGGTCTTGATTAAAAGACAATATAAGTTTCCCTGATACCATAAGTGATTTGAACTGTTCGTTCAACGACACATCTTCCTCTGGTTGCTTGTTCTTTACAGCGGAAATGGCGCGCTGGTTCCGTGTGTATGATACCAGATCACAGGCCAAGCGGAGTCGGTACTGCTCAATCTGGTTTACTTGTCCTGCAGCTAATACTGGTCGAAATGGATTTCGAGGGACCCAGATTAGGTTCTGCTCAAATACCGTACGTGGTTCCATCCCGGTAAGCGCAACCAGTGTATGAAGTGTTATATTAAGGTCATCATCAGGAATTGACGCGTATAATGACAGCTGTTGAGGCATGGTGATGTTCTATGGGGATGGGCGATGATGGAATGACAGCGGTGTGAATGGACATGAAAAAGTATGGGAGAAAAGGAACTGAAATATTTTTGTTGTATTTTCCATGTGTTTCCAGAAACGATCAAACGATCGATACGAACGAGATTTCACATAAACGAGACCAAGATCCATTTTCCATTTTCCTTGAATCTCAGTCCTTCATCTTTCTTTCCTTGGACTCACTACTTTTTCAACACTCATTGTCATCATGCCAAAGCCAAATCCGCTCAATAAAGTTACTACAGAACCAGACTTCTTTGGCTGGCCTGGCGCACTCGCCATATCCCTTGGTCTCCCAACTTTGTTCAACGTACTTGCGTATACTTGTAATGAGTACGGCTGTCCTGTCTCCTGGACCTCGATTGACTCCTATATGGGGATGTTCGATCCTACTAGTCCCATGTATAAAAAGCTGATATCTTGGGAAGCTACCTGGGTCTATCTTGCCTGGTTTTTCTTTCTCGTTGTGCTGGATCGAATTGTGCCTGGGGAAGAAATCCCAGGTACAAAACTTCAGGATGGAAACAGGCTCAAGTACAAGTTTAATGGCAAACTTGTACATGCTATTTTCTTTCTGGTCCTCGGTGCTCGCTTTGTTTGGACGGAGGGTGCTATGCCTGAATTAGTATTTGTGTACGATCACTTACTGGAACTGCTCAATGTTGCTGTCGTGTTCTCGGCTGTTTTGTCAACAATTCTCTATATCGCTCCGTTTTTCTACTCCTATGAGCCTCTTTTGGCTGATGGCGGAAACACTGGGAACCATCTTTTTGACTGGTATATTGGTCGCGAACTAAACGCACGAATGGGTGAATTTGATTTTAAGCTTTTTTGTGAAATGAGACCTGGCCTGATGCTGTGGATGGTTATTAATCTTGCCATGGCACATCACCAGTATATCAAGTACGGATACGTCACTGATTCTATGATTCTTGTTAATGTTTTCCAAAATTACTATGTGGTCGAAGGAACCTTTTACGAATCCAAGCTCATCAACATGATGGACATCACTACGGATGGATTTGGATTCATGCTCGCATTTGGAGATTTGGTCCTTGTTCCATTTTCCTACACACTTCAGTCTCGATACCTTGCTGATCACCCTTACGTTTTAGGTCCTTTCAAGTCATTGGCTATTGTGATCATTTACGTTACAGGATATGTGATCTTCCGAAAGTCCAACAATCAGAAGAATGCATTCAAGGATGGACATCCTTCGACGAGCCATCTCAAGTATATTACTAGTAAAACGGGCAGCAAACTGATCACGTCGAGCTGGTGGGGCATTGCTCGCCATATCAATTACTTTGGTGACTGGGTCGTTTGTCTTTCCTACAGCTTACCTACTGGCTTTCACACACCCCTAACATATTACTTTCCTCTATTTTTTGCGGTGCTGTTGATTCACAGAAACTCTCGCGATGAAGCCAAGTGCGAGGAGAAGTACAAGGAGACCTGGGTCGAGTATAAGAAGCAGGTTCCTTATGCTTTGATTCCATATGTATATTAATGTAAAAAATGTAGAATAGACCAAAGTCTGATTATCAATGATATTTTGTCCTTCACTTTTCCTTCTTATCTTCTTCGGGCAATGGCTCAGAAGTGGTATCTTCCATAAAAGCTGCTATCACGTAGCTGATCAACACAATATTGGCCACAAGAGCAGCTGCACCACCAGAGTAAATAGCATTATTGTCTATTATGTCGCGGTTAGAAGGGATTAGAAGATATACCGCGTGGAGGTGTACTTACTAAACAAGTACTGGGTTAAAAAGAAAGTGACCAGAGGCGCAATAATCATGGCCGCGGTGAAAAACACCAATTTCTGTATAACAGATCTAATTTGACAGCAAATTAGAACTCAAATCAACAGCCTAGCATTTATTAGCAAAAGATTGAATCTTACTGAGGGATCTGAGGTCCTGTGGCTGGGGCAGGTGTCGACATTATGTGGCAATTGGTGATGGTTGAAGGTGAAAAAAAAAAAGTTGGGTACAGAAATATAATGTGAAAACTTGGATTCTTTTTCACTTGGAAGCCCAACTCACCACGTTTTCTTTCCACGAGAATGGCAAAAGTATGTTTCTGTACGATCTATACTTAGTGATTTTCAAAGACTAATACAATACTGTAGACTAAATCGAGGAACCCAAATGAGTTGAAAAGGAAGAATACCCAAGAATCGCGCAATAGGAGCCGTCAGAGGACGCGTCTGGATGAACGCGAACAGGAATCCGAGCTTGAGAGTGAGCCTGAGCAAGAACCTGATAAACAAGTTGAGCAGGAGCCTGAACAGGAATTTGAAGAGAAAGAATTCGATGTCAGCATCAGTGAAAGTGATAACTACTCACCTCCTTCTGAACCCTCTCACAACAAGCTTGCCGAAGACGAAATAGATAATCACTCTGATCAACATTCTACGGAAAGAGTTACAGTGCAGCGACCTGTGAATTCTCAGCTATCTGCAAGAAGAATCAAAGCTACGTGGCCACTTATGTCTCAGGCAGGACGTAATGAGATCATGCGCATTATTGATTCTGAGGTTTTTCCCACTCTCAACTCGATTCATGGAGAGCGGTCAAAGCAAGAATTTCAAGTAACTGTGCTTAAGAACCTGCTGGACAGACTTGAACGCAAGTTATTGAAGGTACCGGTACCACCCAGCACACGCAAAAGTCACTATGAATGGGAGACATTAAATGGCCAAAACACTCGAATCGAGTCTACCCTAGCTCCCATGCTGGAGCAGAATACTCACTTAGAGCGCGAGATTTTGCGTGAAATGAAACTTCTTGAGAAGGACAAGATGTATTTAAAGACTTTAGAAACGAACTCAAAGAGCCAGATACAAGTGATGAAGCAACTAGGAAAAAAGGCACAGAATATATATCGCGTGAATGCAGACGCAGGGACACAAACACTAGGAAACCTGGCTGATACAAAAGATGATGTCAATCTACGTACTCCCTATGATTTGAAATACGATCCACAAGTCCTTCAGGATGAAAACGAAGAACTAGGTCAAGCGCTTTCTTCAAAACGGACTAAACTGCCTCTTGCGGAGTACAAACTCACCCCAGACGACCCATTGATTCCTGTTTTACGGGATCTGTCGCGGCATCTCACTAAAATCAAAGCTTCAACTGCTCCGCTCAATGCCTTACTACAAGAATGCGGCAAACTCGAGCAAGAAATGTAGTGTAGTTTAGTTTAATAGTTTAGTCTGCACTGGAGATTAAGTGGAGTAAGTGGATACCATTAGTGAGTCTAGTTTCATAAACCTTACATAAATCTTTGATTAAAACCTAACCTCAGACCCAATAATTAATTCATCACCACCATTACCCACAACCCTGAAACCCAAACACCAAAACATCGATCAACCGCTGTATGACACGATTAAAATCAGATAAAAGTTATCACCAACAACGACTCCACTTCCTTTCAAACTCCCCTGTCTCAATCGCAATAGTTCCCGAAATCCTCGTCCTGGGTTTCTTATGTAGCGGAGTTAAGTAAAATTGAAAGAAAAACAAGGCGAAACGATCACGACGATATCTGGCTCCTTTCCTATACAACCTTTGATTCAGTCGTGTCCCCTCCTCCCCTACAACCCCAGATCATCTTGAACAAGAACACCATTTGTTCAGTTCTTGAACTACTTTTTCAGGTTCATTCTTTGGTTAGTTATTAGTTTATCTGATCTCGGAATATACATATCCCTATTTAGCTGCTCCAGAGTCGATACATACGTGGTCTACCCAGAGCAAGTTTCAGGTCACACTTTTATCTGTAGAGATCTTAGAAGTAAGGCTAATAACAATATGTCTGCCACTATATTGACCATTGACTAACAACTATCTAGAATGAGTTCCACAACTCGAGGAAATAGAAACCCTAGTGGTACCAACAGCAACAGCAACAGCAACAACAACAATACTAACAACAACAACAGCCGTGGCAATGGTAATCGTCGTTACGGAAATGGCCCGGATCGACGGCAGAATAATGGACCTAACAGTGGCGGATCCAACAATCAGCAACGTGGATGGGGGTCTCAGAACTTATCATCAGGCTCTGGGGGTACGTTAAACACCCGTGGTATCCACCAACAAAGGACTACCTCTGGTGGAGGATTCTCCCCTGCCGACCTGGACGCTCAAAAACATATGCACGATCGTACAATTTATTTATTGACAAAGTCAATTGGTTGTTTCTCAATTGTTACCGTCGCTACAGGTGCTCGCTACAAAGGAATTCTGGCTGCTGCGTCTACCTCAAGTGACATTGGCGTAGTGCTGGAATTTGCAGAAAAGTACGCCTCTGCTCCAGGTGAAGAGGATGACTCTAGTGAGGCCATTGAAAAATTTGATAAGATTGTATTTCAAGCAAAGGATTTAGTCGATATTGTAATTGAAAGCCCCAATCTTACTGTGGAAAAGCCGATTGTCTCGTCTTCATCTGCTGCATCTGCGGCTACTACTGCAGCTGGTTCAGAATTCAAGACCGATACTGATATTTCTGGTCAAAAGGGCGCTGTTTTTGAGAGGGAATTACAGAGATGGAGTGCTGATGAAGGCTCCTCTGTTGAACTCTCTTTGGAAGATACGGCTTCTTCTCAGCATTGGGACCAGTTTGCAGTAAATCAAAACAAGTTTGGCGTTCAGTCAACTTATGATGAGCATTTGTACACCACTGTTATTGATAGAAGTCACCCTGATTTCCAGCAACGTGAACGAAGAGCCGAGCAGATTGCTGGGGAAATTCTCAAATCCTCCTACAATGGGAATGTTCATTTAGCTGAGGAGCGTGGTATTGCTGTTGATGATAGTGGTATGGATGAGGAAGACAAATATTCTGGGGTTGATAGACGAACAACATCTGCCGTTCCTGCTGTATCACTACCACGTAACCCAAATAAGTATACTCCTCCAGCACTTCGTCCTCCTACGAATACAAAAAACAATAAGGGTGTTCCGTACGATCCTGCTATTATTTCCAGTTCTTTAGCCACATCCGATGGTAGTTTGACTCCTCGAGCTGTTCCTTTGCCTTCAAATGGAGTTACTTCTACTGGTCCTTCTCCAGGTGGAACTAGTACTCCTATTTCTGACTTGTTTAAGGCCAGTCAAGGTGTAACCACGGCTTCGCCTTCTAAAACCCCACAAACAAAATCTTCGCAACAACCAAAAACTACCTCTAGTCCTTCTAGTGCTGCTATAACTACCACTCCTAAGCCTATTCCTCCTAGTGTTGCGCTTCCTGCATCAGCACGAGCAGTAAAACTGAATGTTGATAAGGATTCAAAAGATATCAGCAAACTCAAAGGCAGTGGTAAGGTACCTACTAATACTGAAGGTATCCAAAAGGGTCTGGCTGGTGACTTTAAAGAGTTTGTCTCCACTGAAATGGAGAAAGTGCAGCAAAAGAAGCAGTATCTCCACTTCAAGGAGAAATCTGATCGCATTCACGACTTTAAGAAGTTTTCACAGGGTTATAAAATCAACACACCTGTACCAATTGATTTAGTTCCTATTTTAGGTAAAAAGAGGGATGTGTCGGTCACTTACTCGAAATCGCCTACTGCTTCTAAACCTACTGGATCAGTCCCTACTTCTGCTTCTTCTTCTAAGCCTGCTACTCCATCGAGTACTCAAACAACTATCCAACCAGCTTTACCTGTTCACATTACGAAATCACCTACTAAACCAGTCCCTGAATTAAGTTCTAAGATTGCCGAAGCTCACAGTTCAGGATTACCCCCAAAAGTCCCGTCACCGCTATCTAAGCAAAATAAACCAGTTCTTTCGTCTCCTATTCCCAAATCCGTACAGCCATCCTCATCTCCTCTACCCACAACTGCCAGCAGTCCAGCTACTTCAACGGGAGAGAAAAAGCTCACCTTAAACTTCAAAGCCCCTGAATTTCGCCCCAATCCTGCTGCTCATTCTTTTACACCGTCATTTGCCGCTCCTGGATCAGCCTCTTCTTCTTCTCATGCATCTCCTGCCATGTCTCATTCTCAACCCGCCCACACTCCCAGACAATCACGACCCGGTAACCTCTTCTTTGGGAACAAGACTCTGCATTCCAAGACCATCACTGGCAAATTCAATCCGTTCCTTCAAGCTCAGGAAGATCACAAAGGCTCTGATGCATTCTTCATTGAACGTTCATTTGTTACACCTCCGACTTGGCCAACTTCTGTTGAAAAGTCCTATACTGAATTTCTCCCTACTGATAATTCTCCTCGTTCATATTATTCCCAACGAGGGCCTATGGGCATACCTCCTCCATCGCCTGCATTAGCTGGTGGTGCTAATATGGTTCCTATAATACAACCTGGATTTGAAGATCCTAATCTTCGAGGTATGATGTCTACACCACCAATTCCTGGCCAGGTTGCATTTATTCCTGGAATGGCATATTCTCAGTATGGAGGGGCTCCTCAATTCTTTGGAAGGGCTCCACAACCGTTTCCTATTCCCAATATGATGGGTCAAGCTGCCTACATGAGTTTCAATCCTCAACAAGGATTTCAATCACCGCGGGGTACACAAGCTATGTTGGTTCCTGCCATGAACCAGCCGGCATTCAATATGACTCAGGGATACTATTCCCCACAACAACAGCATCAGCAGCCTTTCATTCGAAATGGTGGAGGACCCGGCGGTCATCAAAACAATCATCAAAACAATCATTCTAGGTACAATAACTCGCGAAATAGTGGGAACAATGGGCATTATGGAGGAGGTGATCAAACAGTTGAAGGCAAGATGTAAAGTTTTGTGACAGTAATGTATGATATAAAAATGGATAATAAAAGACATTGAAAAAATGATAACCTGGAACATAATTTCGTGGTAGACCACAAGATGATTCTGAGACTAAATCAAGATTTAATAATTATATTATATGTTAATTCCTAGAACAGTTGTAATAAATAATTGTGGAGATGTTAAACAGACATTTTCATGTCGATTTTACTCTGCGGACTGTAGTTTTCCAAGATGAAGTCTTCACATTTGAAATCATCAATGGAATCTATATCCCTGGCAAATCGAAGGGTTGGAAATACGCCAGGAGTACGGGCAATTTGCACTTTAAGAGAGTCCACATGGTCGACATAGACATGAGCATCGCCCATGGTATGAATCAAATCACCACATCCGATCTTACAAACATGAGCAATCATTCGGGTAAGTAAAGCATATGATGCAATATTGAAAGGAACACCTAAGCCCATATCACACGATCGCTGGTAGAGGATACATGATAGCCGAGCAGATGATGTACCAGGTTGCGAAACGTAAAATTGGGCAAACATATGGCATGGAGGCAAGGCCATAAGAGGCATATCAGCCGGGTTCCAGGCAGACAATATGATACGGCGATCATATGGATTCTTCTGAATCTTTTCAATCACCTCTGCCAACTGATCTACACCTTGTCCAGTGTAATCAGACTCGCATGTATCATATTTGGCCCCAAAATGCCTCCATTGAAAGCCATAAACAGGTCCCAAATCACCTTCGCGTCTATGCTGCAGTCCCCGAGAATCTAGAAACTCTCTTGACCCATTGCCATCCCAAATTCGAATACCTCTATCAGACAGAAGTTTAGAGTCCGTAGAGCCCCGTACAAACCATAGCAGCTCTTCAAGAACTCCTCGATAGAACACACGCTTAGTTGTCAAAAGAGGTAGTATATTATCACGTAATGAGAACCGGAGTTGGGGTGGTCCAAAGATGCTTAAAGTACCAGTGCCTGTGCGATCCTCTCTCAGTTCACCTTCTGAAATTATAGATTCACACAAATCAAGATACGATCTTTCCTCTGTATTGCCCTTTGAAGAAGCAGTAGTGGTTTCAAAAGTAGGAGCTGTTTCTAAAGTCATTTTAGAGTTGAGTTATAAATCTTGGTAATGGGTTGAAAGAGAAATGCTGGACAATTTGATGGAAGGAAAACAAACGCGTCGCGAACCAAAATGTCGTTGTTAATTGAATTTTGCTTAATGAATTTCCTAATCAAGAAGTCACATGAAAGCCCTAACCACGTGCGTAATCCCAGCGAAAAAACAAAAAAAATTTTAATTGAAATTTAACAAAAAAATAAAAAAATAAAAAAAAACTGAAAAATTCCTTTACTCGATGACTCTTTTGATTCTTTCGACTCTTTTTTTCTCAACCTTCACTTTTTTGGTCCTTCAGCGATTTCGGCAAGTCCTCCGCCCCTATAAAAGACCACCCACATCTTTTTTTTCTCCTCCTTCCCCAGTTTCTCATTTTGCTTTCGCTCTTTGGCACTCTTTGCATTATGTTCTTAAAACCTGCTGGTCTCTCAAAGCAAGGCCTAGCCTCAGCTGTGTCTGGGCTGAAAATGGCCACTCGTAGCAACTCTTCAATCTCCGCTTTGGCGTACAAGACTCTTCACCGAAATACCAAGCGACCTCCTCTTCCTACCATCGAGACCCCCAACTGGTCTACCAACGCAGCCATTTCCTCTATTCTGTATGAGACTCCTATTGTAAGCCAGACCCCAGCTTCTAAACCCCACGTCCTCAACTGCCTTGTTCAGAACGAACCTGGTGTACTTTCAAGAATTTCCGGAACTTTAGCCGCTCGTGGATTCAATATCGACTCCCTTGTTGTCTCCAACACCGAGGTTAAGGATTTGTCTCGTATGACTATTGTCCTGCACGGTCTGGACGGAATCATCGAGCAGGCTCGTCGCCAGATTGAAGATCTTGTACCTGTCTGGGCTGTCCTCGACTACACTAACGCTCCCCTCGTGCAACGTGAACTTTTGTTGGCCAAGGTTTCTCTTCTCGGTCCCGAGTTCTTTGAGGAACTCCTCGAGCATCACGGCCAGATGTACAAGAATGCTGTTCCTAAGAGCACTCCTGCTTCTAGTTCTCGTGCCGGTAGCTTCCACCCCAATAACATTGCTCCTTCCCAGGCTCTGCGTCACAAGCACGAACATTTGCAGGCAATCACTTCTTTGTGCCATCAGTTTGGTGGAAAGGTCGCAGATATCTCCGATCGTAACTGCATTGTCGAGCTTTGTGCTAAGCCCGAGCGTATCACCAACTTCATCCAGCTTCTGCAACCCTTTGGTGTTTTGGAACTGGCTAGAACCGGTATGACTGCTTTGCCTAGAACCCCCTTTGATTCTCATGCCAACCAGGAGTTGGTCAAGGAGGCTGATGAAGTCGTTGATGCCACCCAACTTCCTCCTGGTTAAACAAACAAAAGCAAAAACATCCATCGCAACCCAAAAGTTTGAATAGTTTACGTTTTTCTTCATAATCATTTGCGTATTTATTGAGTGTAAATAAAAAAAAATAAAAACCAAGAACAGCAAGCAAGTAACCAATTCTCATCAATCCTTGCTTGAAAAACTAATTCAACTACAAATTGACTCTGTTAGAGTAGGTTTAAGCACGAATCACGGTGTCCCCTTCAATAGGAATATCTGAAAATATAAATGATCCCAAAGGCGTTGATAGGTCAGCGTCAACACGAGCATGTAATGTAATTGGAGCACTTCCTGACACAATCATTTGGCGAGCGACTTCACTGAATACACTTTCATCAGTCACATTCATTGGTACTCCATTCAAATTGAAATCCACAACATACGCCAACGTTTGACTGGGAGTCTTAGGTGGTTCCTCTTTGCTGGGCTTGAATAAAGCGCTTTCATCTTCATCTCTATCAACCATTTTTGTTGTTGTGATACAAGGTAGCCATTCAGGAATGTACACAATTGCAAATTGCTCACCTTTACCTGAAAACAACTCTGCTATTCCTCGAGCTTGTTTAACAGAGAGGTGAAGTGCTTCTGTCATGTTGAGCATTGGTGGAGGAACAATAGTAGCCTGGATATGAGCACTTAGTTTGGGCAAGCCTGAGGGTTTTTCAAAGGGAGTTTTCCTTGGGGGATATGTCATTTTGAAGTTTGACATTTCCAGTTCTCGAATAAGTTTCTGATCCGTTCGTTGACCTCGGATAGGGATTTTAATTTCAATCATTGGCAGTATAGGCTTGATCCACCATGGAACTCCAGCTGGCTGATTCCATGAACCTTGGATCTTGATATGAGCAACAGATCCAGAAAGGTACTGTTGCGCAAATTGGTCCAGTGCAGAGTGGTTGGAGCCTGGGCATTGCTGATTGAGATCACTTGAAAGAGTCTTAATATGAGTATGAACCTCCAGTTCGTTTACGGCAAAGGGCTTCAAATGAATGGGCATATTGGAAATATCAGCAACATATATTTCGTTATCTCCGGTCGAGGAACCAGTGTCGCATCCAGGTATAAACAACTTCCAACGAAGCTCGGGTAGATCCGCTGAAATCGAAAAGTTATAGAAAGCCGAGATCATGGCCGCAATGCTCACTCCTTGTGATCCTTTTGGAACGGGATTAATTTCTAGTCCGTCGAGGTTGAAGTTGTCAGTAATAGTTCCAAGATCTGGGGTAGAGGGATTCACAGTGCCAAGAATAGAGAACGGCCAAGTCCCTAGAGGAATAAAGCCTTTATGAACAGGGAGTGAAGTATCATACTTGAACTCAATTTCCTGTTCCGCTAAGACACGCTTCACTATAGAGGCTAGTAATGAAGGACTTCCAAAGTCTGTCAAATTGGTAATTAAATCAAATTCTGTAGTCTCGTTATGTCGAATATTGACATCCATGGGAGGAAGATGGGCAGTTACAGCGTGCTCATAAGGTGATTTCTTGCCTTCCGTACTATCCCTGCCATCTTGTTTAAAGGAAAGAGCAGATGTTGTATTGTACAGTGAAATGGTATGAAGCGGGTATGCACCTATTCTTAAAAAGCGTGAGCGATATGATCCATTATCAATCATGGAATAATTAATTCGGATATTTCCCTGTACTCTCAGATTGACTCCTTGATCGGTGAACTGATCAAACTCAACCTTTTGAATGTCCACAAT
The DNA here is from genome assembly GCA_030570935.1 of Geotrichum klebahnii. Lineage (NCBI taxonomy): Eukaryota > Fungi > Ascomycota > Dipodascomycetes > Dipodascales > Dipodascaceae > Geotrichum > Geotrichum klebahnii. The sequence continues at coordinate 37,307 of JAJLWW010000057.1, forward strand.
AGTCGCATTTAAAAACTCTTGCGGCCAGTTGACTTGCAGAGCTTGGAACACGGCTATTAAAATCAATACCAGAGCTAGCAAAAGCCATAGTGTTTTCTTAAAAAAAACATTCTTCGCTCCCTTTCCAACCTTGCTGAAAATGGGTTTTACATTTTGTGGCAATGACGGCACTGATAATGAACGAGGGGCATACTGTAATAATTTATAGCCTTGCTGATTTCTAGATTGGCCGTTGCTACTAGAGGACTCCCCTAATAGAGCTGTAGACTCATCGATCCCTGGATATTCATTTGAGGGAATTGTTCGAGGAGAATACTCTGGTGGATTAGATTTGGTTGACTCGTCGGAGTGAGAGCTTAGATAGTCTGTTGAAGGGCCAACATGGGCTCCATTTAATCGAGAAAAGTCACTCATTATATCAATAAAAACTGTAAGTAGTTTTAGGTATTCTTTTAGTTCAAAATAAAAAATTTAATGGCAAGCTTCCAGTTTAAAAGACTTCTGAAAGTTAGACAAAAGAAATACAGCAATCACCTGCTGACAATAACAATAATTGTACTGACTGCCTGAGGCTTATATAGTCTAAAAAGCAGCTTAAAATTAACGAAAACCTAAGGTCAAGCTCTACCCACAGGGTCACACTTGGTAAAGGATCAATTTAATAATATTATGAATAAAATAAAAGACGAGGAAGCCATAATAAATAAGGGAAGAAAGGAAGAAAAAAAATTGAGATCTTGAAGCTGCCCACTGATTTGAAGCAGCAATCACTAAAATAATCAGCCGTGTCATCACGTGTAAGCCCTAGCCCTGTATCATGAAAAAAGTTTAAAATCTTCTGAGACTACGATCCGTCACTCAGTTGTAGCTGAAATATATCCCCCTATATCTGTTCTTAAACAATGCTGTATCTAATTGGATTGGGACTGTCGCACGAGTCCGATATTACTGTGCGTGGACTTGAGGTTGTGCGAAAGTGTAAACGCGTTTACCTTGAAGCATACACAAGTATTCTCATGACCGCTGACAAGGAAACTCTTGAGAAGTTTTACGGACGTGAAGTACTGCTTGCTGATCGTGAATTAGTTGAAGGAGGATCTGATGAGATTCTTGCTGGTGCCGAGAAAGATGGGGAAGAGGGCGACGTTGCGTTTCTGGTTGTGGGCGATCCATTTGGCGCTACAACACATACAGACCTAGTGATCCGAGCTAGGGAACTTGGAATTAAGTATACAACTATTCATAATGCCTCTGTCATGAATGCAGTTGGTGCATGTGGCCTCCAGCTGTATAACTTTGGTCAAACAGTGTCCCTTGTGTTTTTCACTGATAGCTGGAAGCCTGACTCATTCTATGACAAAATCATGGAAAATCGACGATTGGGTTTGCATACTCTACTGTTACTAGATATTAAGGTGAAGGAACAGAGTATTGAAAATATGGCCCGTGGCCGTTTAATCTACGAGCCTCCTCGCTATATGTCCATTGAGACCGCTGCAGAGCAGTTGCTGGAGATTGAAGATCTTAGAAAAGAAAACGCTTATGGTCCTGAAACCCCTTGTATTGCGGTTTCAAGATTGGGTTCTCCTAGACAAACCTTACGTGCTGACACTCTGCGGAACTTGGTTGATTATGAATCTGGCGGTCCTCTCCATTCTCTTGTAATTCTAGGAAACAAGGTTCATGACCTGGAAACAGATTTTATTGTTGAATTCACTCCAGATGCAGATGCCCTCAGAAAGGCCATTAAAGACGATGCTGAGAATTTTAAGAAGCCAGTTCCAGAGTTTGCAGAAAACTACGATGGTGATGACGAGTAATTACATATGGTATTTGAAATGCAAATTAAATTAACCCTTCTAGCAGTACAACTCTTTCTCATTTAACAGACGTTTCTAGTAGTAGTGGTCTTCATCAGTAAGACGCATAGCTTGCCTTTGAACTGCTCTTGGGTCCTTACAATAGTCACAAGCAAACTCACACCACTCCTTAGACGGTTTCCGTGGCACATTCTGTTCAAAATAGCTGCATAGTTGTAGATGACGACAAGCATTTGTTCGCTCACAATATTGAATCATGAATTGAAGACCTAAGTCCGTCTTTTCTCCTTCATTTCCTCGATTGTTTAGCATGAGGACTCGGGTTCGATCTTCCCGAGAATAGTATAGAATGCATCGTGCACCTTTACCATCTCTGCCTGCTCGACCTGAGGCCTGATAATATGTCTCAATGCTACCTGGAAGATCAACATGTATCACAAAACGTACATCGGGTTTATCCACTCCCATGCCAAAAGCAACTGTAGCAACAACAATTTCATATCCCTCTACATTTTCAACCCAATTTCGTAGAATAGTATCCTTCTCAATTCCCGAAATAGAAGCATGAAAGGCCTGTGCCCCAAATCCTCGCCTTTTCAATTCTTCAGCTACCATTTCAACTGTATCTTTGCGGCGACAGTAAATGATTCCTGCACCTGTTGAATTAGATTTGGACGTCATTCGACGTGCCTTGTACTCTTGTAAAAATGCTGCAATGTCGGGAATGATGTCATCTATGTGATCTGGATTACTGAAGCATCGTACCTCATAGTGAAGATTTGGTCGATTGACTGAAGCCCTGAAGACCTTCAATTGTCGTTGTCCATTTGTCGTATTAAGTCCTAGTATCTGGCTGATTCCTTGTTCGATTGCTGGTGGCGCTGTTGCTGTTAGAGCAGTGATGGGGACATCAGGAAACATCCTGCGCAGGTATGACAGTCCTGTATAATCCTTTCTAAATCCAAACCCCCACTCAACACAGCAATGCGCTTCATCAATTACGAACCGTGCAATGCTCTGTTTGAGCTTGTACATAGTAGATAAGATCTTTCGAAACGGAGTTGTCGCGCATAGTTCGGGAGACACGTACAGCATCTGAATGGCAGGCCTGGAGCTGGTCAGGTCTTGGATAATAGATCGCCTTTGAGCAGTTGAAGTCTGCCCATTCAGTGTTACTGCCTTCACTTTCAAGTCCACTAGTCCAGAAATTTGATTCGACATGAGCGCGATCAATGGCGAGATCACGATCGTTGTTTTGCCACGCCGACCTGCCACTACAGCAGGAAGTTGATATGTGAGGGATTTTCCATGACCTGTAGGCAGAAGAACAAGTACATCGTCTCCGCTGATCACAGCTCGTATGATTTCCTCTTGAGAGTTCCTGAATCCTTCTTTTTTGAATACATTGGCCAAAACCGCGTGTATGTCGACTTCAGCCATGTTTTTGTTACGGACCTAAATATTTCATCAATTGGATCAATTCAAAAATAAATAATCTTATCTTTACAGTCAAAAAAAGTTCAGGGAGAGAAATATAAATACAATTTAACAATCATTTATTACAAATTCAAAAATACATCTATGTAAATAAAATGTGTCCTATTCTGTGACATTCGATACCCCCACCCTAACTGAATAGGATTCTTGGTACTAAACTTCCTAAAAGCCAGGAGCATTTATCTGGAAGACTAAGAAATGATGAAAATCACCTCTGGCAACGAAACGTCACGCATCACAAGCCCATTTGGACTAGGATAATAAAACGAATCGTCGTGGCAATGTCTTCGTGCGTTTTTGATCTAAAGAAGAAAAAGAGAAGAAAAAAGGAAAATAACAATAAGATTTTTAGTATATTTATATGACTTTGGGTAGGGGTTTAGGGCTATTGGGGTGAACTAGGGCTGATTCTGGACGATCTCACCACATTGTCTCCAGCCAATCCTTCAAGGCATCACCATTTGGTCAGAATCTACCTGAATCAGAAACGACTACGACGTCAATATATTAGAATGAGAGGAATTAGCATATCATTATTATCTCCTACTCGGACATCATTAGCAGTTACAAGCCGCTATGCACCTCTCTTACTTTCACAACATCGGGGATATGCTTACAAGGCTATGAAAGAAATTCCCATTCTGAACAGGCCAATTGGTGATGCTGAGCGTCCAACTGTTACAGACAACACAGGCATTGATACACGTACCCGAGAGCAAAAGAAGGCTGACTTTGTCAACTACGATCGACATTTATTGAGACGAAAGGAGCTCACTCATGAAATGGCAAAATCACAATACGAAGATGTTTACAAGTTTCGAGACACAGCAGGAAAGATGTTTGTAGCTCCAAACGCATATTTCAGAGCAGACAAGGCACTATACATGCCTAATTTTATTGGACGAACATTGCTGGAGGGCGAGGCAGATAAGAAAGCGACAACAGCAGTACTCGCCAACAAAATCTCGGTAGTTCGAGTATTTACATCCCTTACAGGTGAAAAGCATACTAGTACTTACTTTTATGATGGTGAGCATCCTGACAACGTGGTAGAGGATGGATTTCAAATGGTGGATATCAATCTTCCAGACAACTTTGCAACCGAGTTGTTGGTTCGATGGCATGCAAATAAGATTCGCCAACAGATTCCTGATCCTGCACGACATGGACGTTATTTCATTGCCCGCAAGGGTGTTACCAAGGCCATGATGGAAGCTATGAACCTTGAAAACAAGTATAGCGGATACATCTACCTCGTGGACGGAGACTGTAAAATTCGATGGGCAGCTTGTGGTAATGCGTCTGAGGAAGAACGCAGTGCACTTTGGCGGTTTGTAGCTGCTTTGCAAAGGGAGCAGCAACAAAAGAAGTAGAAGCTATGAAATTGACTGTAAATATCTTCTAATAGAAACTGTATATATGAATTATAAAAAGGTAAAAAGAAAAGTGAATATATTCAACTCTTGAAAAATTAAGAAAACGCCTTATAACGAATCAAAAAACATTAACTGTCTAACAAAAAACAAAAACGGAACAGAATAACAAAAAATAGGTATATCAGACATTAAAAAATAAAACAATTCAATTAGCTCTTACATAGCTTAGGGTGTTGTCAATTTGGTTGTGTTTGACATTTTTATTCAACGTAAACTCCAAAATAAGTTGGCGCTGGCGTTGCTCAGGATGAGCCATGGCAAAAACCAGGCGAGGAGCTGTTTCAGAAGCAAAATGTCCAAGCATACGAATATCACGGCCCGTGACGACTTGCACAAGCTGGTGAACATCCGCACCCCCAGTTAGTTCATGAACTTCGATGACACGGTCAGAAAAGGTAATCAGATATGGATACCACACATGGGCAGCGGTTATTTTGCGAAGATAGTCGATAGGCACGGCGGTATCTAAATCTCCTAGAGCATCACACATAATTGCAAATTTATGATAGCATAATAAAAAGTCGTTTCCAATGCTAACTCCACGAGGACCAACAGCTCGACTAGGAACCTTGTTAATAGCAACAGGACGAGACTCGTTCACTCTCTTTTTTAGATGCTCCACATCTGACTCTGGTAAGCCTTGCTTTCTACCTGTTTTTTCAATGGACCCTGAAATTGGAATCGTGCTGGGCTGTTTTCTCTCTAAGTTCATTACCTCGAAACTATTGTCTGTATGAATACAAAACGTGGAGTTGAAGAAGGTAATTTCACGGTTTCGGGTCGGAGTAAACAGCCAATCTGTTTCTTTGAACTCATTTCCATGAGATTTATTTTTGAAACCAAAAAGCCGTGACGATTTCTTGTGGTGGTCTTTTCCATTGATTTCCAAGACTGTCACCGTTGACTTATTGCTGTATATCGAATAAAATAGATAGGGCTTATTTGAAAGCATGCCAGCCTTAAAACAATCAACATTCTGGTCAATTAGCGATGGCGGGGTTATTTGGACCTTGGTATGACTTTGGATGCTCCCTTGAGTCAGAATGCTTAAAATAACTTCGTTCAACTTGTATGAATACAAGTTCTTCTCAGATAATACGAAAAGCATATTTTTATCTTCCATGGCCTCGATGCGGGTTACACGAGGCAATTTGTCAATCAAAACCCAATTCAACGGATTTCCAGTTTTTTGGATTTGGCAGCCATAGATGACATCATTCATGCCGAAAAATATTAACCGCATATTATTATAAAACACATCCGCAGCACAATAAATAAACGATGTCGACTTTAATCCACGCGACTCAGGTTTTGGAGTTGCCGGAGTTGAGAGAGAATTACCACTAGATATAGGTTCTAGCGGGTTTAGTGAAGAAAAGGAGCCGTGAGTTGTGCTAGAATTGAGCATCCTAGGTGGTACGCCAGCCACAGTATCTTTCTGGTTTTGCAATGCTCGGTAAAGTGCATTTTCTTTTGTAAAAATAGACTGCTTTGGAATTTCAAGCTGGCTATATCCAAATGATGTGCTATCAATAATGTGTACTGACAAAGGTTCATGCTGAAGTTCCATAGCTCTTTTGCTATATTTAACCTTAGCTTCGCAAATCTTTTTGACCCACTCCTTTCGAGTGATCTCCGAAGTGGTACAAACGTAATACTTATGATCGGTTGCAAGATTGCGGAGCTTGATAGGATAAATGAGATTGTTGTTGTGTGAAAGGGATATGCTAGTAAAGTATTCGGAATTTGTAGATACTTGGGATAAGCTACCTGAAGTTCCACTTTTTCGAGGGGAAGCCGTTGCACTAGCCTCCGGTTTGTATCCAATTGACGATGAAGTTGCAGCGCTAGCAACTGAATTTTGTCGAGGAGAAAGCTGACCTCCAGTTTCACTTTTGTTTCGAGTGAGTTTGCTCACGACTGCCATAGCATTAGACTTAAATAGTGGGTCATCGGAAACAGATTCTATTACCAGCAATTCCAAATGGATGGGTTTTGTCGTGATAACATAGTCTGTATCATTTCTAATATGTACCAACAGCAAAAAATGATCCAGTAAAATCATTTCTAAGGAATCCATAACATCAACATCCGACTTTCTTAGTTTTACTTTGCCTCGGTAAACAACTTCACGGCCACTGTCAGATAAAAGGAGATCAACTCTATCTTCAGCATGTTTAAAGCGTAAACTCCGTTCCAAACGAGCCATCTCCAGCTGAGTCCCAACCTTGCCCTGAATTTCATTATACTTTGATAAAGTGAACCGGCACTCCTCTATGCATTCTTCAATTTTAGGGATAATGGGATCTTCTTCATTAAGCTTCTTGATTTGTTTGAGTATAGCACCGAACATCATGTGATACTGACCAAATCTAGTCCGAGTATTTTCAAACAGAGAGCTAAACTCCTTCCTTACAAGCTTTGTCGTTTCAACTGATCCATGATCAATAAAAGCTTGAAATTGAGTGGTGCTTGCTTTATGTTCCTGGACCACTTCATTAGCATATGGGTGACGTTCGGCATACCAGAGAATAGGCTCTCTAATAGCAATTATCCAGTCTTTTACTGCATCTGGAATAAAGTTTAACATAGGGCCATGACGTTCTTGCTCTTCTTTAAGTGGTTTAAGTAGCATTTTATCATTAATGTCTACCACTGTTTCCAAAGTGACAAATGCATCTTGCCTGAACTTCTCACGTCCCTTCTCTAGAGTGTCGGCTAAATCGGTTCCAAAAACTCTGAGGAAAACACGAGTGTTGACCACGTAATTTTCTTCAGTGACAATCAAGTTATGAATTTCATTTTGCAAGGTAATGGTATGCTTATCAAGACTGGCCATATACTCAGGAGTAAGATGGTAAAATGTACCCCAGTCAGCTGAATTCACGTCTACTTTGGCGCCATAAAGTTCGGGGGTCGATTGCGTAGTCGTGCATGGAGTCATTAAGGATTGCTGATATGAAGACACTGATGATGAACGTTGAATTGATGAACTTGGCCTCGGGTCACTATAATCATGAAATGTTGAAGCACGTTGAATGCCTGCAACATTTTGATTGGTTTTCTCGGCTTCATTTGGAGTCTCATTACCCACTTCTGTGGTCGTAGAGGTACTGAACGAAGATTTACCAGGAGAATTGGGAGCACTCAAGTGATTGGGGGATGTCGAGTTTTGCTGGAAAAAGGAATTGTATTCTTGTGGGGTATCGCAGCCCGGGCTAACAGCAATGGAAGGATAACTGAGACATGGAGGGATATTACCAGATTTTTGAGAAACCGAAGCTTGATGGTTTGTAGATGGTTTTGATTCGGTTTTACTGTCTGTTGAAGGATCTGAACTCATACCAGATTCATAGTAATTAGAATGAGCCAGATTCAGAGGACTGGGTTTTGGTGGTAACGGAGGAGGAGTGTGTGCATTTTGCGGTAATTGAGAGGATGGTGAATTGTGCTGGTTCGCCTGCCATTTAGGCGAGTGCTCTTCAGTTATTGATCTGAGATCATAAGACTGGATCTGGGACACCACATCATTCATTACAGCTTGTCTAGTAATTTAGAGTTAGAAATAATAGAAGCCAAAGAATCGTTTAATACTTACTGTTGATCGCCAACCCTGCTGGGACTACCTGATTGAGGCCTGCTATTTGAATATGACGTATCGCCAGAGTAAGAAGAGTTGTTTCCATTAAGGTAAGGGTTGTAACTGTTCTGAGGAGGGTTGTATTGCAGCTGGTCATTGTTCATTTGCCTTTGAGGCAAGGTTGAATTGGATGTGAAGTAGTTATTGATAGCTCCCTCATAGTAGTCGACAGAGAGTCTATCCCGAGCATTGGAAGAAGGAAAGTAAGCCGACGGAGGGCCAGCATGAGGGCTCAAAGGTGGACTGTCATCTGGATAGGGTAGAGGAGACTTGATGTTAGGAGAATTAGCTTGTTGCGGGTGTTGATACTGGTTTGACGGCGGTTGAAGCGTGGAGTGGCTGCCCTGTTGTTGCTGGTACGACTGGTGATTTTGAAAGTGCTGTTGTTCAGGAAGAGGACTGTGTGGCTGGTCGTATTCAACACCCCTGTATCCGTGCTTGTTGTATTCATCATAGGTGAGGTCCGAAGGTGAGCTCCTAACAGGACTCCTATGGATTCTGTGTTGAGCCATTAGTGTCTGTTGTGATAAAGGTCGGAGTCGGATTTTACCCTAGAGACCAATGATGGTATCAGGGGAGGAAGGGTGTGATCAAGAGTTAACAAATGAAGAGAGGACTTGAACTACAAAATATAAAAAAATGAATAAACTAAATAGAAAAAGTAAACGATAGAATAAGAGTAGGGAACTCAAAGATGGAGACGAGAGAAGAAATGAAAAAAAATAAAAATAAAATAAAAAAAAACAAAAATTAATAAAAATGTTTAAAGAATTAAAAAAAAAAAAGAAGTTCAAAATTCAAAATAAAAAAAAATAAAAAATAAAAATTAAAAATTAACAAAAAAGAAAAAGAGCCGACACACGAAACTAGCAAAAAAAATTATTTTGTACCTGGCTTTTTTCTAATGCTTCTTATTTCACTATATTTCTGTTCAATATCACTATTCTCCATATTGGGAGAATATTAATCATATTTGTGCATTAACAGTTGGCAACTGAGCCAGTCTACACTGTTATAGAATATCAATATACCACTAAACTCTAACTGCATGTGCATGGCAAGGCACCTCAAACCGACCTCTCTGACCCGGACTTTACCGTGTCCAAAGACAAAAATCATAAGGGCGGACACAAGCACAGCGGGTTTGGTGATCCGTGCTTTCACTACCGGTCCTTCGATGGAAAGGTTCATCAAATACGAGGTCAAAATTAGGTTTGTGGTATTTATATCACACGGATATAAGTCATCGAGGGGTGGAATCAATTCTAGGCCACTAAGCAGGCCCCTCCTCCTCATCACTGTGAACTTCAACTAGAAGCCTAATAGTGTATGATTCACGATGCCATAAAATCACAATTAACATGGTCAATTTCAAAACAAAGCATAAATAGAAAGAAAGAGCTCATTTCCAAAACATAACAAACATAAAACATAAAACAGAACAGTTGAAAAGAAAGAAAGAAAAAAAACATTAAATGAAAACTTATCCAAGTATCCAACAAGAGGAACGTGAAATAATAAAAAGAAAACCAAACAGAAATGTCGAACAATTAATCCATAATACCAAAAGCGAGAGAGGAGGATTATAGTCCAGCCAGGCTGCTGTTGTCGTCCTCAACAACAAATTCGTTGTTAATCAGTTCTACAATGAGTTGTCTATTGGGGTACTTGGGATGAGCCAGCGAAATCATAACCTGGCCATCTTTACCATCGGCAAGAGTAATATCCTTACCAGTAATTACCTGCTTCAATCTGCATTCCCTGTCAAGCTTGCGAACTTCAACTAGCTCTTCACTGAACGTAATAAGATAGGGGTATATTACAGCAGCATGCTTGATTTTGCACAAAAAGTTCACCACAAGAGGACTAGACATGCACGCATATTTGTCACAAAATATAGCAAAAGTGTCATAGCATAGTAAAATATGATTATCACTAATCATAAATGCACCAACAGGTTTTGATGTTTCTAGTCGTCGCTTAAGATTTTCTGTTGCAGCGCCTGAAGTTATGCCTGTGGTTCCAACACTGTTGAGAGCAGCAGAACGCTGCAGAGCTGTCCCAATAGATGTAGAATCAGGAATCACTTTAGGTGACTTATAACTTAGTAGCATAAGCTCAAATCCCTTGTTAGTATGAACACAAAATGTGCTGGAAAATAGAGTGATGCCTGTGGTCTCACTAGGGATTGCAACAGACTCAACGTTGTTGAAATATTCCGTCGATGTCTGGGACACAGATTTGGAAACAAACTGCGAACGTCGATTTTGTGAGCCACGTTCCTTAATTGGCTCCAACACCTCAAGTACACTGACTTTCTTCAATGGCTGTTCCAAGTCTCGGGCCTTGTAAAAAAGTAGGTGCCGCTTCTCAGCTGATCCAGTGGCCATGTAACCTGAAGCAAAATAAGCAACTTCTTTCGGACGGGACAGAGCAAATCCAGCAACGTTTGAGTCACGGCCTGTTCTTTTGATCCCTCCAGGTGCTTGATTAACAGCAATTGAAAGTATCTGATCAAGATTATAATAAATCAACGTGCGATCACTTAAGACCAGAAGCAAGTCATAGTCTACAATGACATCAATTTGTGTAATCTTGGATAACTCCAAACAACGCATCCATATCAATTTGCTCTCATCCCGAACGTATAATCCATTGTTAGTTCCTACGATTGTTAATTGCTTTCCTCCAAATGTGAAGGAAATAATACAATTAACTTTCGAATTTAAAACAACCTTTTTGTTCAGGGTCAACGTAGTCTGCTGTTCATACTCTTGAATTGCTCGGTCCAGAGCAGTTGCTTGAGAAAATACAGGTAGTTTTGGAGCATCTGAGGCATCATAACCAAAATAATGATCATCAATAACACGAAGTCTAAATGGCTCGGCGTTTAAAGCATAAACAGCGGAAGAGTATTCTCGCTTTGCGCTGATGATTTTATCTACCCAGGTCTTGCGCTCTTCCTCAGTGTTAGTATAAATGTAATAAGTCTTACGATTAAGACCAAGATCTCGTAGCTTAATTGGATATATCAAATTCGCATTTTCGGATGTCAGTGTTCGTTGGGGCTTGGCAAAGTGGTCTGGGTTGGTTTTAGAGTTTCCAGGGGACTTTGGATTATAAAGGCGTGACATCCGTCGGGTGTCAGAACCATTTCCAGCAAGAACACCTACTACTTGGTTGGTTTTGGACTTTGCAACAGGTTCACCATCTATTGATTCAACTACCAGTAAATCCAGGGCAATAGGCTAAAAAAGTTAGAAAGTCTTTTAAACACAAGAGAAAATTATAGGCAAGAATACTCACTTTCTTTGATACTAGATATTTGTCCATATGCTCCTTACGGACTTTTGCCATAATTAAATAGTGGTCCAACAAAATCATATGACTATCAACAAAATCAATGCCAAATTCTCCTTTGCGAAGAACGTCGCTTTCATATACAATTTTTCGTCTACCTTCACTCAGTCGAAGATCTACCTTCTCTTCAGCACTGCGAAATTGGATTTTTTCATCCAGAGTCAAGATACTCGATAAATCTTCAGCTTCTCCGTGTCTAGCGTTATACTCATTTAGAATACTTCTGCACTCTTCCATACATCGATCGAGTAATTGGTGATCAGGGTTTTCGGGGGGAGTACTATCTTTAATACGGCCGAATAACAAATTATATTTGCAAAGTCGTGTAAATGGGCTAGAAATTAAAAAATCGAACTTCTGCTGTCGCGAAACCCGTGGATCATGTTCTACACTCTCGAGCCATGAAGAAAACGCCTCATTTTTGCTCTTTTCTGAAGCCATTACACAATATGAAAATGAATAAGTGCTAGCTCTGTTGATATAAGGCTCTCTTGCAATTTTAAGCCAGTTTAAAATAAGATCAGCAATGCTTTCAACGTATGGGCCTTGTTGACTCTGCCGTGCTTTGAGATGGCTCAGAAATTGAGCACCATTACAGTCAATCAACCCCTGTATGCAACCGAACGTATTATTCCAAAACTTCTTTTGCTGAGGAAAAATAGGAGGACGAATTCTTGCTAGGGATTCTCCATATACGGAAAGGAAAACTTTGAGACCACGAACATAAGTTTCTTCAGTAGCAATCAATTCTTGAATTGCCGACTGTCGTTCAATAACTTTTTTGTCTAGTTTTCCAAGATCTTCATCAGGCAATCCCCAAAGCTTTGCCCAATTCAGCCTATCTGAATCATCCATCTGTAACGCCTTCTCCATCTCGGGTAAAACCGACTTGTATGGTAGAGAACGCCAGCATCTTGAAGAATAGCAACGGTAATTTGTACAAGAGGCTGTATCAGTGTCGTCGTAAATATGGGCTTTGCTGGAATAGCAGCCTTTACCGGTAATTGTAGGTAATACTCCACTTGGAGAAATAGTGTCATCTACAACGACAAGGCCAGTCTCTTTATTTACCGAGAGAAACCTTTGACTGCTCAAAGTCTCCAGTAATGGTACAGTTACTCTTTCAGCAGCAACCCACCCTAAAGTAGGGACTGTGTGACGAAATAGACCAATCAAAGCTTCAGAAAGTTCCTCAAAGGTCATGTCTCTCTGAGTGGCATAGAATTGAATCCACGATGAAAGAGAGCTAATAAGCCAAGGGGTTTTACATTGTTCAAAGTCTTTACTAGAAAGCTTTGAGGCATCAAACTGTGCTTTGCTATCAGGAATCGCAGGGAGATCTAGTCGAAGCATTAAAGAGTCATCAGCAGTCGAATAGCTTGAGCTTCGAAGTGAATTGGCTCCGATAGTAGGAATAGATCCGGAAAGTGACCTTGAACCCATGGTATAAGATCTTGAAGGGAGGCTTAAACGAGAGTCATGAATAAATGTGGACTGAGACCGCGGTACTTTGTTCGTAATGGTTTCAGATGAATTTGCGCTTTCAATATCAGTCAAGATTTTCAACGGAGGACGTGGATTATTCAAGCTCGAGTTATTTTCAAAAAGATTTGGTTCCTTTTGAAGGGTGGTCTCATTTGCCGCCCTTACACGCTCATCAAAAGCAGGCTTTTGAGAATTCGAGAAAAAAGCCAAAGGATCAGAATAAGTAGCATTAGGATATGGAGGTGCATTAGCTTTCGTAGGACTTCGGGAAGGCGGTGTGACGGGATAGGGTGCTTGTATTGGAGTTTTTGCAGGAGTAGGTGTATCAGGGAAAGGTAATTTCCCTCCAGAAGTACGTAAAGGAGAAATTTCTTCATCATAACAGTCAGATATTTCAGTAGAGTATTGAGTATTAGTCGAACGACTATGAAGACCTGAAGAACTAAGTGAGGAAGCACCCGGACTAAGAGGACCTGATGTATTTTTATACGAATCAGCTGTTGAACGACGGTTGAGTGCAGGACTAAGAGAAGTCTCAGTATAAGAAGAACCAATATAAGAAGTAGATGACTTTTGTGTTATTCCATCTGAAGTTGGCATGAGCTTGGTAGGAGAAGGAGACTTGTCATATGACTGGTACCTATAAGGGTCCTCTAGATCATTCGAAGGCATTTGAGTAGAAGTTGGCACCTGGCCAGATCGGCTTGGAGAAGGAGTTGTTTTGATGTGCACCATGTTGTAGCTTTGAATGCTGTCTATACTACTATTACTGTGTGTGCTATTTCGAGGTTCATAAACAGGATATGGAGGATGTCCTTTTATAGGAAGTTTTTGGTTTGAAGTAGATGAATATGATGACGAGTTAGATTTACTAGGTGTCATGGAATTGGAATATCGTGCAGAAAATCCTGAATTCATAGGAGGAAGCCGCGGTCCCTGTGGATGGATGGTAGGACGGCGGTCACCAAAATCACCACTTGAAATATACGGCTGCGAACTTATCGCCGGCATGGTATTTCTCTTTTGTATTGCTGGAGGGAATTGAGACGTTCGGACCTTGGGACCATCATTGTAGGGTTCCTGGGTATTTGAAGGAGATTGATAGTGAATTGCTCCATAACTATGAGACTTTTCGTGATGCAACTGGAAAGCACCGGTATATCCCTCATTGTCAATTTCAGCAGAGTCGATAATCACTTTTTTGTATTGAACAGGTTTGGGAGGTTTTGGGGGAGGGCCTTTCTGTGGCTGTGTGAAGTCAAAGTTTGAGAATCTGAAAATTTGGTTAAAAAATAGATTAATATGGGTGAACATAGGATGTGAATAAACGAGATGAGGTGTAGGAAAGGGATCACCTAGAAATGTAAACTCAAAAAACACATAGCATATTAAAAAAAAAAAAGAAAAAATTGAAAGAAAAAAAGAATTAAAAACATTAGCCATACCTGCTGGGATTTTTTGTACTGCCTAAATCAGGTGGATATTGGGTGGAAGTAAATTGGTTCGTCGTGAAAGAGTTTGCATTGATGTTAGAGTTGGTAGAAATATTAGTGGGGACGTTTGATGAGTATGGTTGAGACGCATGTGCATTGGTGCTAGAAGAGGTTCCTGGCATTGCAAAAGCAACAATTGAATCTGCTTGAGATGCGAAAGAATCGTTTGGACTTATAGTCCTATTATAGTCAGGATTTTGGGGTTGAGCTTTGGAAGTTTGGGGAAAGTGTGATTGCATGCGAGGATGCTCTTGGTGAAGAGCTTGCTGATAATAATACTGCGTACTATCTGGAACAATGGGAAAGTCATATGAATGGTTGGACATAATGAGATGATGAACAGAGTTTGACTTTATTTCGTGTCTTCTGTGTCCTTTTTAGTTTATTTAACAAGCGAAGTCTTAACCGTCAATATTCTGCCTACAGTTCCATGCAGGGCAATAATAACACTGCAAAGCCAAGGAGAGCAGTGATTGGTATATGATGCCAATTAGCAAAGAGGGAGATGTGACAATAAGTATTCGGTTTCCGTTACGTCAGAGAGCTCAAGTCTGCCTGTCTGAATGGGTGAATATAATAGAGTGGTGACGGTTGCAGAGAAATTGCGAAGCACACAAAAAATAAACCAGTACTGAAAAAGGCTCAAGAGTGGGAAACCTCTGCTGATGTTTGAAGGTATTGAAGGTTACGGATTCAGGAAGATGAGGACAGTTGGCAAACGAAGCAACCAAGAAGAACTTATCAAAAAAATAGAGATCTATTTATTTGTTGAAAAGTGAAGGGAAATGAAAGAAACGAGAAAGATGAAGAAACGGAATGGGACTATCAGATGGAAGTAGTGAAAGGAAATTTGCTTGTTTTTTTTTTTTGGAGATTCAAAGCATTACATTCGTATTGTTTTGTTTGTTTTATTTTGCTTTGGGAATAAAATAATAAACAATGGTTATGTAATATTATTTAAATACTTAGTAATTGTTTTTTCACGATGTCAAGTCACAAGTCTTAAAATGTAGTTTTTATGGCTTAAGTTTTAAATACTAAGTACTAAGTTCCAATTCTGTTAGATTTCATTTCCTGGTTCTTTGTGATCCACAACTGAACCTTTTTAAATGGCCTTCCAATCAATCATTAAACCGGATTAAAATAACCTAAATTTGAAGTGAAAATAGTTTAAAAACAATTTAAAATTAAATCTTGATATTGTGAGTGAACATTACGTCTTGAAAACAGCGCACTCATAACATTACAATGAGATGCTAATTGTAAAAATACATGTATATGCGTGGTCTTGTACTCTATTTAAATTCAGAATAAATGCTTTTCAACAAAGATTTAAAAATAAAAATAAGATATATAAGTTTAATTAAACAAAATTTGTATTGGATGTTAAACAAACTGGGTTAGCTCTAGCAGCAATTCATTGTTAGCAAGTCACTTGGTATACCGATACAAAATACGGAAAACTTTCACTAATTAGATAGGCTTTTATTAATTGAGCCTATTTGGCTAGACAGCTTGGGTAAAGTTTTTTTATTTAAAACGAGCCAAGGTAGTGAGTGTATTTAAAGGTGCTTAGAGTCTTTGCAATTCTGAGTTATTTATGATTTTTCTTAATTATTATCATATTTAAACAATCACAAATATTCATACACAGCCACAAAAATAATAGCAAAATGAAAGCCAGTAAGTAGAATTTCCATTCTCTCACATAATTTTCGACTAACCTTGCAAAGTTGCTGTTCTTGCAGGAGAACTTTCCGTTCGTGGGCTTGTTTATTTTGAACAAGCTTCCCCACTTGCGTTAACTAACATAAGCTGGGAGATTGTTGGTAGTGAGGCCAATTCTTTAAAAGGGTTCCACGTTCATCAATTTGGGGATGAAACTAAAGGCTGCATTTCGGCTGGAAGTCATTTCAACCCAAAGGGGAAGCATCATGGAGCACCAGAAGACTTAGATCGCCATTTTGGAGACTTGGGCAACATTGCCATTAACGAAGATGGCGCTTCCAAAGGATGGGTATGTGATCCATACCTTACTCTGTTTGGAGAAAACTCAATTCTGGGAAGATCTGTTGTGGTTCATAACGGAACTGATGATCTTGGAAAAGGTGGAAATGCTGAGTCTCTAAAAACAGGAAACGCTGGAGCTCGGGCAGCCTGTGGTATTATTGGATACTCTTCTACTCCTTAGTGTAAATAGCAACATTTTTAAAGCCAATAGTAATATGCCTGAAGTTTAAACCATTTTGTAAAATTTATTTCCAACTCATTGAAAACCTTTTCATGTAGTTCCCTTATTGAAAAATCTCCCAGGTTAAAATAATCCTTGCAGGCTATGTTTTGGCCCTTTAAAATAAAACTTGTTGCCTCATGATTCTTATCACTCGGATATTTATTCTCCTATAAAATATTGTGGAAACTCACTACAATTCTCTCGGCCTTAACGCTTTGCAATCATATAACTAGCATTATATGGTTCCCACAATGATCAATGGATGCCCAGACCCAGATTAAAAAAAAAAAACTATGTTTTGATGACTCATATTTATACTATTATGACTAATATAATGTTTGGGGTAGAAGTAGCCTGTAAATTGCTGAACCTAAGTTCCTTCTTCTCTCATGTATTATTCTTTTAACAGTTTCCCTTCAATTTCTTTTTATCATTTAGAAAATAGTGGATACAGTTTTGTTTAGTTTCCTTTGGCTTCACTTAATCTTTGGTATCAAGTGCAAGCCTGTTTATTAACTCTGTTTTAATTTATTGTGTTTGTTGTTTTCGGCCCATGCTGCCCATGACCACTCCGAGAGGCTCACTTAACTGGAAATAGCATGTCAAAGTAATACAATGCTGAACTCTTCATCTTCTTCTTTGCTCTTTTTTCTGCCGTGGCGCAAAGGCTCGACGACTCAGAGTGAATGTGGGGGTGATGACAGGGATGCGCCTTCCCGACAAAGGCGTGATGGCAATCATCACAGAACTTCTTCATGGTCGACCAAAGCAAGACAGGATATGCTAGAAACAAATAATAGGTCATCTCCTTTACATTTTCCACCCTCTGTCTCGACTCTAAACTACTTACCACAAACTGGTCGTCTCCCTCGAAGTCATCAAAAGGCATATTCTACTGTCGGCACTGTCTCTCCTCTCAATTCGCCCAGGTCTCCTAGACCCAAAAAGTCTGTTGAACTTCCTAATACACAGCTGTGTCAAACTGATATTTCAAAAATGGAGCCTTCTGTGCCCTATGTCTCTGTACAGGAAAAATTGTTGGCTTCCTTATTTCAACGACAGCATAGAACGTCGAAGCGAAAAACTAAAGAACTTCAATATAAGTATGGCTCTCGTGCTGCCACACAGTGCGACATGGCTGATTTACAAGATAGAGATCCTTTTATTGATTCTTGGGGTGATCCTTTTGCTCCTGCAAAACCTACTTTGAGACAAATTCCAACAAAACGAAGCCATATTTACGCTCAGTCCGAGTATCATAATGATGGAGCTTATAAGGCTAGGCAGCTGAAGCGGCCTTCAAAATATTCAACTATTGCGGAAGAAGTAGATGACGGACTCAACGAATGGGGGTTACCAAAACTTCTGGTGGCGACTAGATATGAAGATGAACCAGAAGAAGAAGATGGTGATAATTTCGGATCTGACTTTTCAGATGAGGAAGGTTCATTGCTTGAGCAAGCAGAATCTGTTACATTTCAACAAATAGTTAAAGAGCACGTGAAGCCGCAAAATTACAGTACAAACAGCACAATGGTAGGCACATCGACTCTTGAGTTCCCTGCCAGAACTGGCTCTAAGATACCATCCATTAGCCCAAAAATCGTGGTCACACTACGAACTCTTGAAAAGTTTCTCACATTAGCCTACGTTCTATGCATTGTATGTCCTACAGCTCGATTAAAATCTGAATCATTATTGAAAGCCTTCCAAATCTCGCGACTGGATCAGTCACGGATCCTTGCCTACGTTATTGCTCTATCTCATTCTCTTGCAACACCTTCAAGAAAATCCTTTTCTAGGCGCATAAGCCAGCCATCAGCAATTGAAGCTTCTCCTATTTCCTCAGCCTCTACACTTGTCACTAAGAGGATCAAGAAGAATAAATCTAAATCTAAATCTAAGTCTTCAAATCGCAATTCACGAATCTCATCTACAACTCGATCTGCTAAAGGGTACCCTAGTCGTCACCATGTTATGCCAGCATCTGTTGATGAAAGGTATTCTTCATGGGGATTCTAAAACATTTAGTTCTGCATGATTACTTCTTTCATTTGTATTAATTTCATTTACTTTTTATTTTATTTTTTTTAATTTATTCAAGACCTGCTGTCTTAATTTTCATTTCAACCGATTTCAATTTTATCTTCCATATTAATTATTAACAACTGTACTTACCAGTTATTTTTTTTTTTGTTAAGTTAGCCTGTTGGCTCTATGCAAATGCTCATTAATATTAACACATTTTTATTATTATCTAACTTTTTGTCTTCTCTATATTTAAACTCTCTTTTTCTTTCCATGATAAAATCCATTTTCATCCTTAACATGCTTTCGGCTCTCTCTCTTGCGTTCGTTCTTTCGAATCTTCTTTCGAGCATATACATCTGGAGCTGCGACAGCTTGTACAGCTCTTCGTTTTTTGCGCTCAGCGCGACGATCTGCCACCTGTTGGCGCACACGGGAGTATGCCTTTAAGTATTCAGTAGTTCCTACTTTTTTCTGAAGCATATCCATTGATTCCTGAGAAAGAGCTTTAAACTCTTTTACTGCATCTGATTCTTCAGCATCCCTGGTTGGCTCCAAAAAGTTGTAAAAGGCAAGAATAATCTCATCTTCAAGTTCTTGAAGTCGTTCAACTGAAGCCGTAAACTGAATGACAGAAGCGAGGAATTGTATTGCAGCCTTTTTGGAATGTTGCATCTAAAATTAATAATGTTAGTGAACAAAAATAAAAATCTTGGATCAAAAAATAGAATTTAGTTTTAACTTACTTCGCGGGCTCTCTTTTCAGTTCTGAGAATAGATGAGATCTTGCGCACAAGCCAATTTAAAGCGGTTTCATTTTTGGACTCTTCTTCCGCTGCTTGGTGCTCTTCTTCCTCAATTTCATGACTGGCATCATGGGGAGTGGCATCATGGGGATTCTGGTACATAATGTGGTCTGCCTCAAATTGCATTCCGATAAATACGAGATTTTTAACACCTTGGAAAGTTAATTCTTGTGTAGCATTGGCAACACTAAGTTGGCGAACAATCTTGAATGCAACAGTTTGAAGTGCTTCAGGTTTAACTGCAACCTCAACAGGAGTTTTGGATTCCCTGGCATGGTTGAAAAGTAATCCCATAAGCCGAGAGCTAGCAAGTCTAACCCATGCATGAGGATAAAGCAAGTTGCGTTCAACCAGTTCCCATCTTTCTTTGTACCCGCTACCGGCGGAAAAGACACGGGCAGGTGCAATCTCAGCCAACTTTGTAAACAGCTGCAAAGTAAAATAAACAACACTCCAATCGACTTCCACTTCGCTATCAGGCAACGCCAACTTTAAAATCTCAGAAATTCTTGTTTCGGCCAAATGAAGTAACGTTTTATTCTTAGCTGTTCCAAGTTCAGCAAAATACAAACCAGTTACTTGCAGCCCACCTCGCAAAAGCTGAGCATCTCCAGGAGTGTTAGCCGCTGCAGATTTTTTCAGCCATCCTTGGGTATAAGTATCAATGAACTCGAGTTGAGTCTCGCCAGCGCGAGAAAATAATTTTCGGATAAGAAGTGATGCACTTTCTTTACACTTGACAGAGTCATCAGAAATAAGAACAAGCACCAAAGCAACAAAAAAGAATGTGATGATGTCTTCTAAATGGACATCGTCAATTCTCAGCACTAAAGAATGAATCAATTCCATCACTGATAGCCGACCATCAACGGCAGGGTATTGCAGATTGCCAACCAAAAATTTGAACTGCTTCTTTAAGCGATCTTTACCCTGAGGATATTCTGTCAAAAACTGGTAGTACACGCTACGGCAAGCCTCCCGAGTTGACATAGTTTGGTTTGTTACCATAATATGTGATACACGGTCCATAACATCATATACTTCAGGAATCACAATACCACGGGCCAAAACGGCTTTCAGGAAAGTGAATGCCATGCCTTGACGATCAGGTTCCTCTAAATCTGGCTTCAAGCGCTCCAAAATGTAACCAAGTGCAGGCTCCGGTATGCTAACTTTCTCTTTTAGACGAATAACAACGGCGATGAATCTCAAGGCAGCATGGCAAATCTCAGAATTAGTAGAGGGAGATCCTTGAATAATTTCAAGACCTCTGCGAACATACTCCATAATCTTTTCGTCAACACCAGAAATAGGTAGCTTAAGAATTAAAGTCAAAAGACGAAGAGATGACATTTGAACATCTTCGAAAGTAGATGAAAGACCATCACCAAGAAAAGGAACAAATCCAGTTACATTTTCAACAGTCAAAAGTTTTTCATGCTTACCCAATACTTGACGAACAGTTTCAAAGACAAATTTAACTAATACGTGCAAGTTTTGAGAATGCAGCTTTCCTTTATATTTTCCACCGGCATGATTAGACTCCCGTGAATCAAGAGTGACAATGAAATGAGTTTCAGGATTTTCCATGATGTCATCCTCCTCTTCTCTCTCTTGAGCTGCTTTTCTAGCAGCCTCCTCTTCCTCCTGGATATTTTGAGTGACTTTATAGAGCTCATAAGACATTACCAGGATATCTCGTGAGCCTGCATCGGCATTTGAATGCAAACCAAGGGCAAAACGTCTAAGCAACTCATCAACTTTTCGCTCAGTCTTAAGAGTTAATTTTTCATAAAGAAGAATAGCTTTTATTGGCTCAATTAGGGTGCCAAACTTATGCAAGGTGATGTTTGAGGCTACAATTTCTCCAGTATCATAACTTTTATGCTGCTTCACCTCCTTCATTTTGCTAGTATATCCATCGACATCTTTTTCTGAACCAGTTACACCAAAGGTATCTTCCATGATGATCTCACTAAGGATGTCAAGTGAGTCGTTAAGGTCACCAGGTTTCAGAATAGGGGAGAGCTCGACCAACAATGAGTGTACAGTATAACCCAGAATGTGAAGTTGAGCACCCCGACGCAAGGCGCCCCGAAGTTCTTTCAAAACGAAATAGAGATATTTGGCGCCCAGAATACGGGTGATGGTACACAAAGTACGTCGCAACATATCTCTGAGCTCTTGAGCCTTGGACCGCAAAATTTGGCACAGCCCAGTCAGAACACCAGGCACCTTCACAATAAGAAGCTCATGAGGTAGCACCCTTAAAAATTTGACAACAGGGATGGCAAGGGGTAATCTTATACTTAATGTGTCTTCTTCCTTTGCACTCAACACTTTTCGAATGGTAGGGACAACATCATTTATGATAAAATTGTTTAACTTGTCTTGTGAAGGTAAGTTGTCTGCTAGGAGTACAGCACCGGGAAAAGCGCTCTTTGTGGTTTTTTTGATAGGTTTTGATGGTATATCTGTGTCCTCACTCATTTCAATATCCTCTGACTCAATCTTGGAAACTGCAGAAGGATTTCCCAAAGATTCAGCAACTGCATCAATCAATTTAACGGTAATTTTGATTGACTCAGGTCGACTAGTCAGATTAGAAACATAACGCTTGGTGATAGCACGGTATTGATTGAATGTAAGATGTCTTGTGAGAGATCCAATTGCATTGATAGTATCGACGGATAGTCCACCTCTAGTTCCATCAGTATCTTCAACATAGTGCTCAATTATGGGCAAAAGATAATGGGCAATATTAGTATCCCTCAGTTGCAATTCTTCTGACAGAACACCCAATCTTCTAACTGCTCGTTGCCTTCTGTGGATTTGAATATGCAAAATATTATTGAAAAAATTGGCCTCTTCATCTCCATCAAAGAGTAAACTCTTCATATCAATAAATTGATCATACCATCGAATATTTTTAACCATGTGTCCGAGAATTGA
Organism: Geotrichum klebahnii; assembly: GCA_030570935.1. NCBI lineage: Eukaryota > Fungi > Ascomycota > Dipodascomycetes > Dipodascales > Dipodascaceae > Geotrichum > Geotrichum klebahnii. The sequence continues at coordinate 60,057 of JAJLWW010000057.1, forward strand.
AATATACTCTCCACGGAAAACCTCGTTTTGTTCTCGAAGTCCAATCTTAAGTGCAGGTAAAACAATTTCGTTAAGTAAGGTAGTATAAGCTTCTGCTTCTTCCTGTGAAGATCGGCCTGCAATGCAGTCAATAAAACGCCTCATTGCATACTCAGCGTTGGAACGAATTGAAAGTTCCTCAGGGTCCTTAAGGAAAAATAGCAGATTAAAGAGCAATGGTCTCCATTCATCAGCAGTGAGCTCACTGTATATACTCTCGTTGATAGATGCAAATGTATCCAATCGCTTGTCAAAATCCGGCAAACCCAATCGCTTAATAGAAAATGCATTTAATGAATGAACTAAAGGTCCAATTCTAGCATAGCGAGGTACTTTTTGGCCAAAAACCGCATAAAGGTCACACAGTCCTTGTCTGGCGTATCTGTCACTAATTTGCTTAAACATTCTAGCAAGAGTAGCGTAAGCAGATATAATCTCATCATCCTCAGCTAGATCACTAGCAAGCATAGCAGATAAGCATCGCAAAATGTCACCCTTGATTTTCAGAGAAATTTGGTGCGACGGCCGTCCCATAGCAGAGATACAAACAGATACCAACTGCTTTCGAACAGAATTGTTCTTAACATATCCGCCAGATGCAAGTTTGACAAGCAATGAGGATTCCTTGTCCAATAACTGAGAAGTAGAGTTTCTAGTAAATAAGTGAGGTAGTTGCTGTAAAACGGCAGGAACCCCGACTGCAATGATATCTTGCCACGCGGAAATGTTGACCAACGTGGGATCTTCTGACCAATTAATTAAGTTGGTCATTGTATCAATAACAGATCCAACAACTGGATCTTTAACACGGGCATCTGCAATGCAAGAAAAGTAAGCCTTGACAATGGCACAATCATCAAACCCCAGGTATTGAACCAAATCAGGTTTGGATGACAAAGTGAAAAAAAGTTTCATCATTCCGGAAGGTTGTTCAAGATTATCGACAGCAAATGATGGTAATCTGGGAGAAATTATGTGGTCAAAAATGGTAGCAAAATATGCTGCCCAAGAGGGAATATTTTCCATGACACGGAAAACGAGCTCAAGGCATTTCATTCCTGTATTTCTAATGGAGCGTACAGTTTTCATGGCAACAGAACCTGGCTCAAACCCAGTAGCTCTTTGAGAGTTATGCAATGCAAAAATCAAAGTTTCCATAATAATATCCAGAGAATGGTGGACTCTTCCCCTCATAAGGTCAAGAATATCTTCAATCATAGTGACATATCCAAGTTCACGTCGAAGAATATTTTCCTTAGGGTCCTGAGAAGCTAACTTGGAATCAAGTTCAATAGCACGATCACTGTTTTCATCAAAGTTAACAAAAAATCCTGAAGCATGTAACTTGTCAGCAGCAAGAGTCACAAATAAACGAACAAATTTAGGCTCGACGTTTATAAGCGCAGAAAGAACGGCAAATCTGCGACCTTGCCGGCCATTGCCAGCCTTTGAGACTTGTGCACGACCAAAAAGTATACGAGTAACAATTGGCAAAACGGTCTCTCGATCTTCCTCATGAATGGTTTCCTCGTCCTCGCCTGACTTTCGCAAAAGAAGTAAAAGTTCTTCCTTAAATCGTGGATCATCAAGAAGTCCATTCAAATTTTCAGTGTATTTTCTCAGAATAGGGTCACGATAGGTCAATATGCACTTCAAAGCTACTTGCTGGATGTGAAGAAGTCTGTGGCCTAGCAAGTAAAGGTAACGGTCGTATATTTCGGGTCCTCGGTAGATGGTTTTAGGACTCTTGAAGAAGGAAAAAAGCTCAAGAAGAATAGTTCGTTCTTTAAATGTCCAAGATGCACCAGCAGGACTTGTTTCAGAATCTTCTTCGGCATCATCCTCGTTCTCATCCCATAAAATGAAGGGTACAAGGTTTCTAGCAAACTTTTCAGCGATATGAGGAACTTTGATCAATACTTTGATAGCTTGTGATCGTAAAAATTCAGGTGATTCAAGGCCTGCAGTTTTATGCTGAATATATTGTCCCATAGTGAATGAAGCATTGAAATAATCGAACAGCGAGTTATAGGTGTGCTCAGTAATAAATTTCAAATTTGTGCAGTTTGGTTCTCGTGGGAAAACTCGTTCGTTGGGAAATTCAATAGAAATCTCATCTGAAAGAATCAGTTGAGTGAAATTAGATGCCTCTGGAGAAATCCAAGAAAATGCTATCTCCCACACTATTTTGCTATCACGTTCAGTGACCTTAGAAAGAGCTTCCATCGAAGTTTCCCATACTGGCTGAAATGGTACTGTAAGAAGACCAAACAGATACTGCGGAATGGCTCGATCAACAGCGAATTCAGTTCCAGTGACAGTAAAGTTAACACCAACATTTCTAATATGCATCTGTAAATTGCGTCCATTTGCTAAATCACGAGGGAGGTCCTCAATCTGCTGGCATTGAGCAATGAGGCTTGGTACAGATAGTCCTCGAACTATGTATAGTTGAGCTATGACGTTAAGAGACACCTTTCGAAGTTCACTTGATGGAAGAGAAAGATTAGAAGACATAAGCTCGATGATGGCTTCAGCTTGCTCTTGAGTCACCTTAGCCGACTTTTCTTTAATCAATGTGCTTAAAAGATCACTGACACCATTTAGCATATCAACGGAAGTTCGAACGGAATTTAAAATGCCAAATACTTTAGGTAAAACTTCGTCTGCCAGGCTTTCTTGGATATTTTGCATATTCGAAAAAATTCCTAGTACCTTGCCCACAATGGAAGCCTTCAGTGCACTTTGAGTGGATTGTTGTGTTATCATATCAAAAATCTTGAGAAGTTCAGGAAAAAGTGTATTTTTTTCAATTGAAACTGAAGCCCTCAAAACTTCAAGGTTCCACCACAACTCTTGTAGGCCCAGACTAGTGAGACTGGTATCATCGCTTTTTGAAAATTCTTTAGTACTTTCAAGTGCTTGAAGGATATACACGCTATGAACATTTAAACGTAGCTTTCCAGTGACAGGTTCAAGCGAGTTATTCATTAACCCAGCAGTCTCAAGCTGTAAAATAAAAAAGGCCATTTCGGATTTGTATCGCGCATTTGCTGGATTATTAATAAACTTGGCTACATATGGGATGACGAAAGCCTTGAATCTTTCCACAGCTTGTTCTAAAAGAAGTTGTGAAAATGGAAGAAAGAGAATGCCATTTAAAAGGGTTGAGTAGATGTTGAGTAATTTGCTATGGTATGAAGTGGCGGATTTTAAGTCGGAGCTTTGCAAAAGTGCGCAGGAGGCTTGCAGAAGTGGATAAGATAGCTTTTGAACGTTAACCTCTTGTTCCTCAACAGTCATACTTGTAATATTGGAAACTTGGTCTAAAATTTTAAAGAGGCGAGAATATAATGGATTCCAGTCTGTGACGCGAGAACCTTTACGCAGACCGGAAAGAGCAAAAACAAGCTTAGCTGGAAGAATAAGTTCAACCGCAGAGCTGCTTTGGCTTTCAAGAACGGTATCAATAAACTTGTAGGCTCTCTCATATAAGACATTCGCTGTTTTAATTGTGGAATGCTGAAGTAGTGTAATATAAATATCGGTAACCATGTCGGCAATATAAGAAGTATCGTCAAGGGGCACATTTTTAACAGCATTAAAAATTGAATCTAAAATATTGGCAGATCGCGAATGCAAGGTCTGGCCAGTGCTCTTCATGGCTTCGGATAACAGCAAAGTACAGCTGTTAAAAAAACTCTCTTGCTTAACAACGCATACGTCCTTAATAATATGATTAATAATTTGAGTGAGTGAATCCCCTGTGCATTTTCGAACAAGAAAAGACAATGACTCGGCAGTGAAACGGGAAACGAAATACTTCTGGTGAGTTTTACCGAGAAGAGGAGATATTAAATCATATGTAGGGACCAAATCAGATGTCAATAGCCGCGACAGGTACTTGAATAAATATGCTAAGCAGTTGAAAGTCCACTCTGTAACGTGAATCTGAGGTTCAGAGGTAAGACTCATGAGAGTGGTAAGAGTTTCAGCAAAATATGGCTCAAAATCAGGACCAAGATCGTGCGCCAGACGAGTCACCAAACTAAAATAGTTAGTACAACTATAAAAACTCCCCAAAGTTCAAATTACTTACTCTAATAAAGACTCAAGAGCATGTTCATCTCGAAGTTTAATATAATTCTGTAATAATTGTACAATTTCCGCTTGGTTGTGTAGAATAAGAGGAAGAGATTGGCAGAGAGGTGAGCACTCTTGCACAAAGTTGGAAAAGTTGGAAGATATGTTGAGCTCTGCCCAATGGTTAAAGGCTGTAAGAAAATACGAAGTCTTGGAGTTTTCAGCAGGTCGCCAGCTGACTTTTCGTACAGGATCAATTTTTATTCGATCTACACGGTCTCGGAAAGTAACGAACTAGATATGTTAGCATTTAAGTGGTAAAAAATAGTATTATAAACCTACAGCATGCTTCCGAGAAGACTGTGTCCCACTCTTTGCAGTTTTACCCATAATATAGATATAGATAGACCGTGAGAAAAATGAGATCGTGTAAGAAACTAGTAAAGATTGGAGTGTTTGGAAGGTTGAAGTTGAGAGAAGAAAAAAAAAACTTTTCACCCTAACCTGGAAAGAAAATTTTTAATCCTCCCAAGAGCCGCACAACGGTCCCAAACTGACGATAATTTGCTACACTTATTTGACATTTAATCTCACTCAGCTATAGAAGTCAAAATACTTTTTTATTATTCTAGAGAATAAATACATGCAAACATAAAATACAATATTAAAAATCGCCATTAGCTACAGGAATCTCAGAAGCTCTGCCATTAGCAGAAATATCAAAAATTACGGAATCTAATACCCCACTGGCAGCAGCCACGAGACCAAGAAGAGGCTTGGAAGGATCCAAGACCCTAGAAAGATACTCAGGATGGTATTGGGTACCAACATAGTAAGGATGGCCCTTAAGCTCAATACACTCCATACGTTCACCAGAGTCATCCTTGGCAATAAAGTTGAGGCCAGCTTTTTCAAGAATGGGAATGTGAGAAGGGCTAACTTCGTATCTATGTCTATGTCTCTCATGCACACGTTGAGAACCGCCATAAAGTTGACGAAGTTTGCTCCATTCAGTTCCATCTTGGAAAACAGAAGGTCTCAATCCAAGTCTCATTGTTCCCCCAAGATGGGTCTTTGATATCTCTGGCATGTAGACAATGACAGGATCTTCAACAGTTTCATCAAGTTCAATGGAATTTGTCTTGAGTCCTAAAACATTTCGGGCATACTCAATTACTGCTACCTGGAAACCAAGGCAAATTCCAAGATAAGGAACAGAATTTTCACGAGCCCATTTAGCGGCAGCCATCATGCCTTCAGTACCACGAGTACCAAATCCGCCTGGAACAAGTATACCATCAGCAGAGCAAACATTGCTCCAAGCTTGGTGATACTTAATTTTGTCAGCGGAAGATGCAACAAGCTCTAAATCAGTAGCCTCTACCCAAACAATTTTTAGTCTTCTTTGGCATCGTAAGGCTGAATGTTCAAGTGCTTTGACAACAGAAATATAACTGTCTTGCAGGTTTGTGTACTTTCCAACTAGGGCAATAGTGACGGTTTCATAACTTCTGTCATGAGAAGAAGTAAGTTGCAGCCACTTGCTCCATAGATCTTTACCCTTGTCGATTCTTTCTCGGGGAATGATTATTTCTGCAAGCTTCAAACGATTGGAAAAGTATTGCAGCATTTTCTGGTCTTTGAGAAGCAACGGAACATGGTAGGTAGAATTGACATCATGAACTGCCCAGACCTGATTAGGGCCCACATGGCAAAACATAGAGATCTTTTCGATAGCAGATATGTCTAATTTCTCTGAACATCTGCAAGCGATAATATCGGGGGTAAGACCCAGACTTCTTAAATCCTTGACAGCAGCTTGTGTAGGCTTAGTCTTTTGCTCTCCGTGGATTACGGGAACAAGAGAGACGTGGATCAAGGCAAAGTTTTCAACACCAACACGAAATTGAAACTGACGAAGAGCTTCAACAAAGGGAGCTGACTCAATATCACCCACGGTACCACCTAGCTCAACAATACAAACATCAGGAGTTTCACCATTGTCGTCAACAACAATTTTGGCAACGGCTTCAATCCAATCCTGAATAGCATTGGTAAGATGAGGTACCACTTGAACAGTCTTACCGAGATAATCTCCCCTCCTCTCACGCTCAATAACATGTTGATATACCTTACCAGTAGTAATATTGTGCTTTTTGGTCAATGTTACGTTAAGATAACGTTCATAGTTACCCAAATCCAAGTCAGCCTCGCCACCATCATCAAGTACAAAAACTTCGCCATGCTCAAGAGGACTCATAGTTCCCGCATCAATATTCATGTAAGGATCGATTTTAATAGAAGTAACATTTAAGCCCATGGTTTTAAACAGAAGGCCAGTGGAAGATGCAATAACACCCTTACCAATGCCACTAATTACACCTATATTTACACATTTAGTAAAATGAAATCACCAAAATAAAAAGAAGATTGTATTGAAAAGCTACATTTAGCTTCAATTTGCCTTTACTCACCACCAGAAACGACAACGAATTTCATATTGAAAGAATGCAGAACCAAGACGGAAAATCAAATATAATATCGTCAAAAATGCAAAGAACAAGAAAGATAAATGCTAACACCTTATTCTTCCTTAATAATTCAAAGTTCTGGTGTGTGTAATAGGCAAAAAGAAGGGGAGGAGTAGAAAAAAAAAGAAGAAAGAAACACAAGAAATAGAAAAAATTTTAAATAGTGAAATTTTTCTCGTCGAGGAAGGTTTGGGTCCTCATTTTAAGGTTGGATTCCTCCCAACTGTATCAGCCCTAAACCGCATTACCCGGTAAAGTCTTGAGTATTATTTCTTATGTTCTAAATGTCACAACTTGAAGAATAAAAATCTCAGCTTCAGAAAGCAAACTCGAAAGCTAAAGGGTCCTTCCAAAACAATTCCCTGTTTTTCCGTTTTCCCTGTATAATCATTTACATCCTCTTATTAAGGTATCTCTACTTTAATTTTGCTTCATTCACTTTCAATTATTGAAGCGGATATACTTTCTTTCGTTTTTTTTTTGTGTTTCTTTATAACCTCCTCACTGTTGCTTGCAGCATTAACATTTGTTCTTGATTTAGGGATTTGCTAAAGACCGGACTGACCCATCAATATATTCAACTAGTCGGCTATATTTTTTTATTTACTGTTCTTATTATAAACATATCTAACGTGGCATGTCTTCATCTCAAGTTGCCAGTACTTCGGCTTCTTCTGGCGAGCTTGGAGTTAGCTCCAGAACTGAAGGGGAACAAACTCCTCTCCTTTCCAGGTCAAATATACAAGACACATCTTCCAATGGTTCACGGATCCCAGGTGAAAGCATACAGGCTAGTTCAAATAATTATGAGTCTACTTCGGATCCCAAAAAGCATACATCACAGCCTTCAGCCCAAAAAACCTCATCAATCTCACAGTCCACTGGCTCAAATATTAGGCCAGTATATCCTCAGGGCTATCGCGTACCCACTTCTAGGCTAGGTCCACAAAGAACGTCTTATACTACCCAAAAGTTAAAACTTCTACCTGATGAACCGTTTCCTGAAGATCAGGAAAGCGGCAGGGAGGTATACTCCCAGGTCACCCGAATCAAGGATACTCCTGCCCGGAAAGATGCAGAGAGACTTGGAAAAGCTCATCGCGCAGTATTGCCTCGAGTAACGGCCTATTGTACGGCGAGTTCTTATAAGATGAAGGATTTGGCAAGATACCTTGCAGGCCGCAAAGGGCACAAAGCTTCACCAAAATTGTTTGATGAATGTCTTTATACCACTTATACTTATAAGCGAAGTGGAACAACCCATGACCGAAATAGTGTTGATAATTCTGATGCAGCTGGTTCTTCTAGTAGTAATCCACAAGCTAAATCTGCTGGGCTGATGAGGCTTGATGACGAAGGTGGTGAAATTGATGTTGAGCTCACAGGTAGAAGTGATGTTTTTTTGTTTGAGTATGGTGTTGTTGTTTTCTGGGGATTCACAGAGGACGAGGAAAAGAGGTTTTTAAAAGAGTTGGCAAAGTTTGAGAATGAAAAGCTAGCAGATGAGGATATTCAAGTTGAAGAGTTTAATTATTATATCACGAAAAGTTACCAGCCAAGAGTACGTTCTTTTTAATTTTCCAAGTTTGAATACCTAAGTTCTAACTATTTTAGATATACAACGATTTCATTACACTTAGGGATGGATCGAATTACATGATCAAGCTCTCTATTTCACATGCTCTTGCTCAGTCCGTCAAAATTTCACTGTTTGAGGAGCTTGTTGATAATACTATCGAAGATACTCAAGACTTTCCCCAAGAAGTTGCATTGACCGGGAAGATCAGTATGAATAGAAAAAATATTATGAAGTCAATTGGTGAACTTTTTATCTTGAGAATTAATGTGAATCTTCATGGGTCTGTTCTTGATTCACCCGAACTCATGTGGGCTGAACCACACCTTGAACCCATTTATCAAGCAACTCGAGGATATCTGGAAATTAACCAACGTGTCAGTCTTCTGAACCAGCGCTTAGAGGTTATTTCGGATTTGCTTCAAATGCTTAAGGAGCAGCTTGGTCATGCTAATGAAGAATACCTGGAGTTCATTGTGATTGTTTTAATTGGAGTGGAAATCCTTGTGGCCATCATTAATGTGAGTTCTTGAGATAATGAGGAATTCCAAATTTTATTCTATTGCTAACTTGAAATTTTTTTAGGTACTGGTTGATTTGCTTGCTTCTGAAAAGCTATAATTGTATATTTCAAAACATTTCAACCTAAGTTTATAATTTAATTTATCTTAATTTTCTTGAAATCAACAAGACGCAGTATTAATTACAACATCAGCCTTTTCTGTAATCCAACTAGGTTTGTTTTACGCATAAATAGGCTTGCAGTCAGGCGATTGGTTTTATTATCGCACTAGTCCAGTTGAGAAAATATCAGGTTTTTGTGATTGAATAAATCGTGTTTTCGTTTACTTTCCTTCTTTCTATCACAGAGCTCAATAAAATCTCAAGTTGACTTTATAAATTTCACACATCACACTTTGGTGTATAGGAGCAATAAAAAGCAAGCTGGACACCAAGATTAGGTATCCTTCATTTCCACATCCTCTCCTTCATGAGCAGTGGCAGGGTTATCACTAGATTTCTTTTCAAGTTTAACTTCTTGCTTGGCAGCTTCAGAAGTTGTCTCTGAAGCTTGTTTTTCAGTAGTAACATCGTCAGTAGATTTGGCAGAACTCTCAGCATCAGTATCTGTGGAATAGGCCACTCCTAGTATAGCTGCCGCTGCAGCTGCGGAACCACTAGTGGCCTCTATGATTTTTGCTAGCGGACTTCCACTTAAAATAGGAGGTCGCTTGCCCTCTTTGCGCAGTTTCTCAATATCTCGTAACGTCTTTTCAGCACGTTGTTTTTCCTTCTGCTCGCTGGGGGAAGGGTTAGGCAAGTGGTATGCCACCATTTCTCTGGCATAACGTTCCTTGTCATCTTCGTAAATTTGATAGAATTGTTGGCGTTCTGTATCAGTCAATTCATGCCATTTTTCAGCCATTGCCTTGGTGAGATCAAATGGATGGCCTGGGTTGGCTTCTTCAACTTCACGTTTAACCCGCTCCTTTTCTAGGTCACAAAAAATGATGTAAGCGTTCTGTGGGCGTTTGGGCAAATTTGGATCTCGCGGAGGGGGTCGTCTATTCTTCGTTGCACTCACTGGAGTTGAGGCAGTATCATCACCATCAAGTCCTGTACTACTTTCCGTATCAGCATTTCCATTATGATCTTTGTTATTACTGTTTCTGTTGTTTCCTCTCCTACTAGTCGGTGCTCCTGTTCCTTTTCGTACTGGGGAACCATTAACAGATATATCACGATCCCCAGCTCCGGGAGATCCAGTTCTTGGTGAGAAAGTACCTTCAGCTCCTCCCACTTGTTTTGCGAAAAATGAACCTGCAGATTCAATAACTGCTGAAGAAATTGGTGAGCTGGGCGGAGATGGTGAACCATCCGAGTCATCTACTTTGAGTACAGTTCTGTCCTCGAGTTTTTCTGATAGAAGGGAACGCTCTAACCTCAGTCTCTTAACGTCACGTTTAGTTCGGGTAATAGACAACGCCATGAGCTCGTTATGTTGGTCAATTTCAAGAATTCTCTTTCGCAGGTCGCGGCATTTTTGTAAATATTTGGATTCTAGTTAAAAAAGAAAAAAGAAAAAAGAAAAAAGGATTAATTGTCGATGATTCAATAATTTAATTGTCAATCATACCATTAGACTCCGGGCGGACGTTAATAGTGCTAACACCACGTCGATTTGGGGTAGCAGACTTCATCACTGTTAGCCGTAGGAATGGATGTGTGCAAATATTTAGACAGCAGCACCAGATTGCCAGTGCAAATGCTCAATTCAAATCTGAGAGATATACTGCTAATGAAAGCAAGTCAGATATGTTGAAATTGATTCCGTATTCAATTCCGTTGAGGTTAAATTGAAGGTCAAGGTGGAGGAGCCTTGATCAGAAGCCTTTGAGATTACCTAGTCACGTGGTGATATCATGGTGTGGCTGGAATTTTGGTTCCCCAAAGTTTCAAGCTGCTTACCACGACTTCATTGCTCAGTAGTAGACCCTCTTTGAACATCAGAAGTCTTAGGGTGACTAAAGTTTTAGCACATGGTACAAAGGGACTACGAATCCAATATGCAATAAATGACTTATCAGGATCAGTTTATATGGGACATGCTAGAATAAATAAATAAATTAAAGCTGTATTACACTGAAGTCAATAACGACAGCCTACATTTGTACCTTCTGTTCTTGGTGAGAAGATCTTGGAGATTCTAAATGGTAGAAGCCTCTCATTTAATTACGTTTATACAAGTTTAAGCAGGGTTGCCACCTCCTATATCACACTGACCTCTGTGACGGGTGTTGCAAATTTCTCTAAACTAAGGGATACAACTATGGAACGCCTGTGTAACGGAACAAGTCATTTTTAAAAAGACAAGGAACGAGCAGTAGTATAATCAGATGTTAACTAGTCAAAGTCACTCTCTCACCCTTACTCTGCCTATTAACGGTCCCTTGATATCTCAAGTACCCCCTTCTTTGTCCAAGTATAAACTCTCCCTTTTCTGCCGCCGTTATGACTGACTGACATAGCCGTTGCTCACCTAATTATTTCCAATCGTTTTCCCTAACCCAACACACTGAACCACATATTTTTTCCGAGTACCAATAATTACAAAAACCCGAAAAAAATTTTTCAAGGCCATGACTAAAGGAAAAAAAAAGAATAAATACCGACTGATTTCCGGCTTTCTCTTACTTTTTTTTTTTTTTGGAAAATTGGCAACTACTTTGTGTTCAAGTTGGTTTTCCCCGTTATTTATTTGCTTCTAGTCTTCTAGTTAATCCCATATATCAGTCATGTCTTATGAAGATCCTGCTAAAGCTTTTGAGATTCTCAAGGAGTACGAGAATCTTGACGGTATTGATGTCAAGACCTTGATGGATTCCGTCACTAGAGGTGGCCTGACTTATAATGATTTCCTCATGCTCCCTGGAAAGATTGACTTCCCTTCCAGTGTTGTATCTCTCGAATCGAAGCTTACCAAGAAGATCTCTCTCAAAGCTCCTTTGGTTTCTTCTCCTATGGATACTGTTACCGAAGCTGATATGGCTATTCACATGGCTCTCCTCGGTGGTATTGGTATCATTCACCACAACTGCACTGCTGAAGAGCAGGCTGCAATGGTTCGTCAGGTTAAAAAGTATGAGAACGGTTTTATCTCTGACCCTGTTGTTGTTGATCCTTCTCAAACAGTTGGCGAGCTCAAGAAGCTGAAGGAGACCCTTGGATTCACTGGTTTCCCTGTTACTGGTAAGTACCCACTTTTTCCTATCTCTTCCTTTCCTATTATGATGATACAAATATTTATACATAACTTTCGTTCTTCCGTAATGACTTAGCGGTCTTGTGGATACTATGGTCCTGATTTTCTTTTTCTCTTAGTACACGTTTTTTTGCAAAGTGATTCATACTAACTTTTAATTCAAAGTCAATGGAAAGATGCCAGGCAAGCTCCTTGGTATTGTTACCTCGCGTGACATTCAGTTCCATGATGATAACAACACTCCTGTAGGAGAGATTATGACTACAGACCTTGTCACTGCATCAGGCTCTGTTGATCTTTTGACTGCCAATGAAGTCTTGAGAAAGTCTAAGAAGGGCAAGCTCCCCATTGTAGATGAACAGGGAAACATCACTGCATTGCTCTCTCGAACTGACTTGCAAAAGAACCACAACTACCCCAATGCTTCCAAGTCTTTTGACTCTAAGCAACTTCTTGTAGGTGCTGCTGTTGGCACTCGTCCTGATGACCGCCAACGTTTGGAGGCTTTGGTAAAAGCTGGACTTGACGTCGTCATTCTTGATTCTTCTCAAGGTAACTCTATTTTCCAGATTGAGATGATCAAGTGGGCTAAGGCTACTTTCGAGCACCTTCAAGTTATTGCTGGTAATGTTGTAACTCGTGAACAAGCTGCTAGTCTTATTGCTGCTGGTGCCGATGGTCTTCGTATTGGAATGGGTTCTGGCTCAATCTGCATCACCCAGGAAGTGATGGCTGTAGGTCGCCCCCAAGGTACTGCTGTGTACAACGTCACTCAATTTGCTAAGCGCTTTGGCGTTCCTTGCATTGCAGATGGTGGTATTCAAAATATTGGTCACATTACCAAGGCAATTGCTCTTGGTGCCTCCACTATCATGATGGGTGGACTTCTTGCTGGTACCACAGAGTCTCCTGGTTCATACTTCTACAAGAATGGACAGCGTGTTAAGGCTTACAGAGGCATGGGCTCTATCGAGGCCATGGAAAAGACTGGAAGCAACGACAATGCTGCCACTTCTAGATACTTTTCTGAGACTGATACTGTTCTTGTTGCTCAAGGTGTAAGTGGAAATGTTCTTGACCGCGGCTCCATCACCAAATTCATTCCCTATCTCACTTCTGGTCTGCAGCATGGACTCCAGGACATTGGTGTCCAGTCAATCACTGATCTTCAGGCTGGTGTTGATGCTGGTGCCGTCCGTTTTGAGTTCCGTTCTCCAAGTGCTCAGCTTGAAGGAGGTGTCCACTCTCTGCACTCTTACGAAAAACGTCTGCATAACTAATTGTGCCATGTTGAATACTAGAAGAAAAAAAAGCTATTTGTTTTTACTGTTATAATGCTATTTTGTTGTGTCTTGAATATTTGAAAATTATTTTTTTGGTTTTAAAGCGTACATTCTAACTGGGTATAGTTCTGCAGGCAGCCCTCTTTGTAAACTGTTCATGATCAATCTAAGCCCTGCTTCTTCAAAGATGCTCTTTAATGAATCGTCGGTTCTGCAAACTTGTTAGAGGTATTCTTCATACATTTCTTAATACTCACCTTGTAACTGAACTATCAACTTCATCAAAATCATCACCTTGCATGGCATTGTTTTCTTTGACAATGATAGTTCCTCCAGGTTGAAGTCCATCCACGCAACGTTTGAAAAACTCTATCAAAGCTTTGTCTGACAAGTGACCCACACACCACTGGCACCAAATTAACCAATATTTGCCCTTCTCTGGAGTAAAGTCTTGCATACCCACTGGGTAGATCTCACCGACTTTGCCCTGATCTTTCAAACTCGCAAGCTCTTTGTGAGCGGCCTCCACAAAAGATGGCACTGGCTCAACTAGATCAACTTTATCACAAACCTTGGCCAGAAAATCTCTTGTGACGCGTCCAATTCTAAGAAGTGAAAAAAAAAGATTAATATGAGTGTACCCAATTTCAAGTCTCACCTTCGTTCACGCGCACAACATAAATTATTACAAACATTACTTACCCAGCACCTACATCAAGTCCATATGCAATTTGACCAGGGTTAACAGCCATGCTAGGCTTCAAACGTCGCAAAAATCCAGCTGACCCTGCCACGTCGGCTTTGGGAACAGGCGTAGTCTCACCAAATCCGCCCAGCACTCCTTCCACTGTAGCTGGAACTGATGACCAGTACTTTACTGCCTCCTCATAAGAAATTTTGCTATCAGGAGCATCTACTGTTTCCTCCGCCATCGTTAGTTTTGGTTTTAATGGATCAAGTTGATAATAATTTCTTGAACTTGATCGAATTTTTTCCTTCTTCAACATCTACAACCGGGTAAATTGTTAAATTTCCACTGACCTCGAAGATTAGAATATAAATTTATTGATTTTTAAATTTCAACACAAATCCAAACTATTTCCAAGTATATTTTCATTTGGAGTAACTCTGATGCTAGAATTTGCCATCTAATCACTAATCATATAAGATAAAGGTCCTCTCAATGCGATTAAGTTGTGAGACATTAGAGGACATGGACATATTATCACACTGAGTCTCTTGAAAATCAGAAATAACAAAACAATACTACTTTTAAATCCATATCAATGCTTAATCACTTATTTCACAATACTTTTGCTTCCTTGTCAAACCTTTTATATATCGTAATCTGAAAAAAGTGTTTCAGATACTATAACGATTTTTGATCTGGTGAGAACTTTGTGTATACTGCCTTCGTAGGCCTGACTGAGAAGCTTTAGAAACTTATCAAGAACCCATATAAAAATTACAGCAACTAGTTAATTTCAGTCAATGAAGCAACCCAGAAGAAGACTCATAATGAAGGGTAGTAATAGGCGAATATAATAAAATGAAGGTATATGAGGCAGAACTGAACCAGAGTATTTTTTCATATGTAAATACAATTACGCATGTGGTGGAGTCACTCTGAAATCCTAATATCATGTAATATCAACTTAAATTCATAGTCCCTTTGGTTTTCATACAAAGACCTAGGTCATAGACTAGTACGGCTGAACGTACCTAGTCTTTGCAAACTTACAGGCCTAAAACTATAAACCTGTTTTTATATTAAATGGGTCAAACTACAGATTCAATTACTCGATAGTATGATGGTAGCAACCATGGAATGCCTGTATAATGGGAATTACAGTTTCTTAGGAGTGAGACATCAAGTGTCCAATATTGAATCGAATCTTGTGTGTAAGATTTTATGGGTAAGGGCATCACGAAGTCCTTCGCAAAAATCTTTTAAAGGTCATAATTTGCACTTGAAGGACATGATTTCCACCAACGCCAAAATGAAGTTGTCAGTGAGTATAAACGACTTCAAATTTGATGTGTATTCTAATAATTTTTAGGAAATATCTCATTACGGTCCGGTGACAGCTTTGAAGTTCATGAATGGCAGCCTATTAGTAGGTCAAGGCCCATGTCTGAAAGTTTACGAGTACAAGACTGGAAAATTGCTATGTGATGTTCGAATTTTTCAAAGAGAGAAGATTCATGGAATTTGCGTTGGTAAGTGCGTGTTTATTTTTTCTTAATCTTTCAAGATTATTTTTTGCTTAAATTTATTAATCTCAAATAGAAAATGAGCAGATCACCGTTTGGGGTGGCAGATCGGTTGGCATATTTTCATTTTCAAGCTTGCTCAAAAATTCGGTATCTGAGTATAGATTGGACAACTGGGTAACGACAGCCAGTTTTGGTTATTCTGATTCCTCGGTTTTATACTGTTTGACGTCTCACAATATTGTGCTGAAGATTGATGCAATGACTGGCGAAGTGGAGAAAAAATTGACCTGTGACGAACGAAGCATTCTCTATTCCGGTGCTTTGAAGCCTCTTCCAAGTGGGGAGATTTTAGTAGCTTCAGGCACTGTTTTGGGTGGTGTGGTTATATGGGATCTCTTCTCTGGCACTATTCAACACAACTTCACAAGCCACGAAGGATCAATTTTTGGTCTAGCTTTTTCAGACTCCGGGGATACCCTTGTAAGCTGTTCAGATGATCGGTCCATTCGGTTGTGGGATCTTGTCAGTGGAAATCAAATGGCCACTGGGTGGGGACATCTTGCTAGAATCTGGGACCTTCATTTTTACCGCGATCATATTGTCAGTGTATCTGAAGACTGCTCAGCTCGAGTGTGGAATTTCAATGGTGAAGCTTTAGAGACAGATGAGGTTCTCGAAGGTCATTTAGGGCGCAATGTCTGGTGTGGTGCCATTGATCACGAAAACGGACTTCTAGCTACCGGAGGAGGTGATGGCCGCATTCGTTTATGGGATTTAGAGCGCAAAGCGGTTATTGACAAATACAGGGAGACAATTTCCTTGGAAGACACAGAAAAAGATATTTCCACGCCCCTAGTTAAATCAGAAGTATTTAAAAACTATACCCAAATGAAAGGTAGCATGGTAGTAGCAACGTCTACGGGTCGAGTAATTGTTCTGGGTCCTAACATGAAGTTCCGCCAAGTCGACTTATCGGAAAATGAAGTTGATACTTACTTAATTGTGAAAGGATGGGAGGAAATTAATGTTTCTGCGATTGCTAGCAGAAATGGTCAAGTTTATCTACTTCATCTGTCCAAAGAGGACCAGGTGCTTCCAGTCAACAATGACTTACAAGCCAAGCTTACAGATATTCTTACCTGGAGTTTAAACGGAAGGCACTACTTACTTGCACAGTCTCAAAATCCCCAAGACCCATTTATTGTCAGTGAACTGAAAATGGGGGAGGATGGCATTTTGTGTTTGCTAAATCAATACACACTTGAGCCTCCTTCTACATTTTTGTCAACCTCAGCTGCCATGTTTGATGAAACCACATTGTTTTTAGGATCACGACATGGTGGACTGGTTGCTTATAATTTAAAGGAGAGTCTTGCACCCATCACCTGTTGGCGTCATGTGGCTGGTTCATCAGATAGCATAACCTCTTTGATTTTCAACAATGATTCCTTACATTTTACGACTCGTGGTGGACAGTTTGCAGTTGGTGTGGTTGAAAAGACAAATCAAAAATTTATACTAACTGTTGTGAGCTCCAATAAATTGCAAAGAGGAAGCATAGAAGGCTCAATTTTTGCCAATAATCAAAAGATTCTATATGGCTTTCGAAATGACTTATTTTTCATTTGGAATGAAACAAACCAGTATGAAATTGCCAACGAAAAGTGCGGAGGTCCTCACCGTGCTTGGCAGCTCACTCTGAATGAATCTGATGAATATCATTATCGACTAATATACACAAAAGCTTCCAAAGTAGTTCTTCTTTCCTCTGATTGCCTACCAAAAAAGTTCTCTAATACTTTGCTTCAAGATGGGACACATGGCCGAGAGATTCGAGATATTGCTATTGGTCCTCAACTTTTACCTTTTGGGCGAATTGTTGCGACTGCCTCCGAAGATACTTGTATAAAACTGGCCACTATTGGACATGACACTCCTTTTCACAATCAATGTACGTTACGTATGCATATCTCTGGTCTTCAGAAGTTACGTTGGTCTTCAGATGGGGTATACTTGTATTCTAGTGCTGCCAGAGAGGAGTTTGTAGTCTGGAAGGTATCATTAACAACCGATTATAACATTTATGCTACTCCTGTTGCTTCGCTTCCAACCAGCAGTGATAACCCAGACTTGCGCATTATGAACTTTTTGTTAACCACCCTTACTGCTCACTTAACTCTAATAGTAACAGTTTACTCTGATTCAGCGATACGGCTCTGGCTTTTTAACAATAAGAACTACTCTTTCCAGCAAATTGGCAGTGGCACATATAGAAACTGTTGTCTACTAAACGTAGACTTAGTTCTTTCTAGATCTAAACCTTTTCTTTTGATAAGTGCAACCGATGGCCACCTAATTTCTTGGAACATTGAAACATTACTCATAAGCGCTGGAATTAAGGTCGCAAATGATCAGTTTAGTGTCGCAGATCTGGACTTGAATTTGCCAGTAGTATCACTATCTGACCCTATTTTCCGTCACAAAATTCACCAATCGAGTGTGAAGGATTCTGTAATATATGGGCCTTTAGATGAAATTTACTACCATGTGTCTGGAGGTGATGATAATTCCTTATCATTGACTAAAATTAATTATACTGATGGCACTGCTACTAAAGTTTTCAGTGTACCTTCTGCTCATTCATCAACTATTACTGGCATTTCTGTGATTCCAGGATCTTTGACAAGCTTTGTCACCGTTGGCGTCGATCAGAATGTTAAGTTATGGAAAATTCCAGAACAGTGGAACTCTATTGATCTTGTGGATAGTAAATATACGACGGTTGCTGATACTGGGGCTCTGGATATTGCATTATTTGAACACAATAATGTCGGAATAACAGTTGCAGGATCTGGTTTATCCTTTTGGACAATTAAATATTAATTAGTTTGTGATATAGCATAATGTAAGGGCAAGGGTTCATGTTGGGACATTAAAATTTTTTTCACTAATTTTTTCTTATTATTTTTTCGCCATGAAATCTTTTTTCACCTTCATCTAGGCATAATAACTAACAAAATGGTATCTGATTTGGCTGCCCAGTTGGCAAATATCAATGCCGGAAATACTATCGTTCTTGATAGAAAGAAGCGGAAGAAGCTTCATTCAGTATCTCTTATTTTTGAACCTCATGAGGCTGTTGGGCAGGACTATGAAACTATTTTTTCCATCGCTATAGAAGGCCTGACTGATCTAGAGCAACTGGACCCTAGATTTGGGGCCTTTAGAAACAATATTTTCTCAGAAAGCTCGATTTCTGTTGATCGTCTACTTCAGGTAAGCTAAATCTTGAATAGTGTCTCTCTATTGTACTAACTTGAGTTTCAGACAAGTGAACAAAATCAACTTCTTGACAATGCCATCGAATCGTTTCTTTTATTAGTGGCTTCTCGACTAAATTTACAGCCAGCAATTAAAGCCTTAGAATGGCTTGTTCGTCGATTTCAGGCTCATATCAATAATGCAGAATCTCTTTTGCTCATGGCTTTGCCTTACTATTCAACTCCCATTTTTCTTCGTCTACTTGATACGATTTCCATGCCCCTCCCTCCCATTTTCTCCTTCCTCAACAATGCTAAGAAAACAATTAAGAATCCTTCAAGAAACTTGATTGTGCGTGCATTGGCTGCCGATCTTGAACTGCACCGACTGGTGGCTTCGTATATCGTTAAGACCATCTCAAATGGGTATGAGTACCAGCTCCTTTTGACCTTCTGGTCTTCAATGTCCATCTGGGTTATACTATTAATGAAGGAGAAGGGTGTAAATCAGGAAGATATTGTAGATCGATTCCTATCTGACCTATCCGACATTATTCGTTTGAAAAAGCACAGCGAGGCCCAAATTGCGGCTTACATGATTTTTTCTGTTATCGGAAGTCAGTTTCAGCTAAGCACTAATATATTGAATGCTGCCATTCAGTCCATTGTGCTAAATTGGACCTCTGCTAGCCAAAAGAGTGCATTGGCTGCCATCACACAAATTGTCAAAGGAAGGGATGAAGAGCCTAAACCATTTGAAAAATCAACTTGGAAGATTCTCAAAAAGTCTGAAAATGTTCCCGAGGAAATTCTCGCAATCTCTGAAAGCTACAATATTCACCGATTTATTACTCTTTGGGCATTATCAGCCCTAGCCTATTCTCCCGAAGATCTCTCAAGCGTTGTTCAAGTTTTATGCCGCGTGGAAGTGACGGATTCTGAATTAGAAGAAATACTCAGAAACTGTATTAGAGTTGGCACTGATTCTAAAACTGCACAAAAATCTCGATCTGATTTGTCAACCCTTTTCGATCATATTTTAAAATCTGAAAAGAAAGAACTTATCTTCAAGTCCGCGCTCGAGAGCAGTTTGGTTTCGTTTGAGGCTTTGGAATTAAGCCTACAGTCATCACTTACTTCTCGCATTCTTGGATCTTCTGAAGATGTTGAAATGTCTGAGGAATTTACTGCTGTATCAACAGAATCGAATCTGAAGTCAGAGATTAAGAGTCTTCAAAAGGTTTCGGTTGCCTCTTTCTTTGATATAGAGAACAATGAACTCTTTACTGAAAGAGCTAATATCTTTTCACAACTTGTTCCATTCAAATCTCTGGATCGTGTCCTGAAAGATGTTGTCATTTCTGAAACTCAAGCTGTATCCTTTTTTGCACGTCTCTGGTGTGGATCTTATCCTTCTCTTGTTAGAGCAGATTCTCTAAAATCATTTATCGAATTAGTATCTAAAAATTCTGCCTCAATAGACTACCAAGCCACCATTGGCCCTCTACTGATTGCTCTATCTGATTCATCTGAGCGCGTCCGCCGCCTTGCCATTACTGCATTTGCTGAACTTGAAAAGAATTATCCTAACAAAAATGCTGAGATCTGGGGAATCGACGACGTTTATGGACCTGGAAAAAAGAGCAGTGAAGCTACATGGATTGCTTCTGACAAGGCAAATTTGATTATCAACGCGATCAACTCCAATGCTGAAGAATTTATTGTCAGTGCTCATTCCATTTTCCCATTTATTTCTAATTTTCTTAGCTCTCCAGATAAAGCTCTTAAAACTGCTTCTTCTCAGTTTTACAGTTATTTGGCTACGCATTCTACATACGTCAAAACTCCTTCTGTCAAACTTGGCTTGCTTAAGTTTGTCAATACCTTTACCAAGACTAATCGATCTAAGTCTTTTGAGACTTTGCTCAACTCTTGGATCGAGGACCGTGCTGGATACAAGTTTTCTTGTGAGTTTTCTAAAGTTTCCTTCATTGATCTTGAAGCTGAGGTAATTGATATCATTGCTACTGGCGAGCGCGGTGCTGGAATTTCATTTTTAGAATCTTGCATTAAGTCTGGTGATAGCGAGCTCGCTGACAAGGCTGGTAAGAAAATCAGTTCCATTTGGAGCACTTTGCGACCCGATGTCCAGCTTTCCTTATTCAACTTCTTGGTCGATTTTGCGGTTGATGGAGAAAATACTTTTGACCCTACAGAGGTTCTATTTTCTATTCGCATTAAAACCGAACTTTTTATTTCTGTTTTAGAAGATTGCAAATTGGAAAGTGGTTCAAATGGAATTGCTGGCATTCCTAAACGTCGCAGAAGAAGCAGTGGAGCCGCCAAGCAAAAGCTTCAGAGCGGAGAGATTGCAACAATTGCTGAACGTCATTTGAAAAAGACAACCTTGATTTTGGAGGCACTGGAGCAAAATGATGCTGAAGGAAACGTACAACTTCTCTCTCAGCTTTTTGTTATTCTTGGTGAGATTCTGACTCTTGGTGCTGACTCTACTCTTCCAGTTAATTACACTCAGCAGGTTTTGGCCAATTGCATGATTCGAGTTGTATCTGAGCTCAAAAAGCAGAAGAATCTTAAGCTTGATTCCAACTCTATGCGAGTTGACATTATTGTATCTTGTATACGATCTTCCAGCAGTCAGCAGGTCCAGAACCGATTTTTGTTGCTTGTTGCTAACCTTGCCACCTTGGATTCTGATATTGTATTACACAGCGTTATGCCCATTTTCACATTCATGGGTGCCAATACCATTCGCCAGGATGATGAATTTTCAGCCCATGTCATTCAGCAAACTATTACCCAAGTTATTCCTGCTCTTCTTTCCAGTGAAACTAAGGTAGAAGAAACCGATTTTCTCTTGCTCAGTTTCGTGGCTGCTTTTGCTCATATCCCTCGTCACCGGAGAGTCAGACTTTTCAGCACTCTTGTCAAGACCCTTGGTTCAGGGTCTGCACTTCATTGCTTATTGTTCTTGCTTGGCCAAAAGTATTTTGAAGCTAAACAAAAGAGAAAGTCTATGGATGCCAAATCTCTGTTACAGTTTGCAGACTCGTTTTTCAGAGGATTTAGTGTGTCTGATCAGTTCTCTACTATCCAGAATTTCTTAAGCCTTATCAACTATATTCCTTTAAACGAATTATCTGACGAAGACCGCCAGTCTAGTTCTCCTTTCACTCGCCGACAAATATTTAGCTCTGTTGTAGATTATAGCACTGCGAAGCTGCTGGCTCTGCGATCAACTATGATAGAATATTTGGCTTCTATTATCAGTAACGAGGAAATGCTTTCTGATGTTCCATCTCTCCGTGTCACTACCGCTGTCTTATTCCAGGATTCCACATTGCAGTCTGAGCAGAGTGCTATCAACAAAGTATCTGTTTCTATCATTGAACTTATTCTTCAAACTCTTTCAGGTCTTCGTTTGTCTTCACAAGACAAGGAATCGATTAATCCAGTTGTCAATTCATACCACAATATTTTGGATGCCTTCCTGGAACTTCTTCCCATCAACATCTTTGTTCATGTTTTTCAAAACATTTTATTGGTATCTGACAATGAAAAAACTCGCCAGAACTCTGTTTCTTTGCTGCGAAGCAAGTTTGAGCTTGAATCCTCAGCAGAAGCTACAACTCAGGAAGCTGCTCACAGTGCATTCACCATTTTGGTTGATATTGTTAGCCAAGGTGCTCCCAAAAATATTAGTCAACAGTGCTTTAGTTCTTTGGAGGTTATTGTACTCAAGTACGGAAATAACTTTGATCCTAAAGAGTTGCTCAAGGTATTGGATCTTCTGGTTGGTAACCGAGGGTTGCTCAACTTTGATGTTGATATTCTTGTTTCTTCTGTATCTGTTATCAGCAGTTTATACTCTGTACTTGGAGCCAGGGCAATTGGATACTTTGGCAAGATCATTCCCGTACTGTTTGAAAAGTTTGAAAGCTCTCTTCCTGCTGATGGAGAACTTCCTGATGAAAGTTCTGAGCTCGTGCAGCTTGCTACTTTTGGTTTAATTGCTGGTTTAGTGAAGCGAATTCCTGCATTTATGACTTCTTCTCTGGTTAACATTTTCAAGCTGATCTTCATTTCAACAGTACCTGTATCAACCCGTCAGTCTTTGATCCAGGCTATTTCCGTCGGCATGGATGGCAAGGCAGTTTTAAGTGCGCTTACTGAAACTTGGACCTTTGCTGTAGGTGCTGGATGGGATTCCATTGCATTACACTTGGACTCTGTCGATAACGTGATTGCATCATCCGAAAGAAAAATTGTTGCTTCGCAGTCTGCAAGCCTAGTTACCTTCTTGCTTAAGTCCTTTGAAGTACGTGGACTTGTAGATAGATACGAGCAAAACACTATTCATCGTATTGAAACACGAACCATCAATACTGGTATTCATATCGTGATGAAGCTGAATGATAAGACATTCCGTCCATTATTTGTTCGCATGGTTCGATGGGCTATTGAGGGTGAAGGCTGCTCAACTACACTTCCTGAAATCGCTCGTAAGACTGTCTTTTTCAAGTACCTTCACAAGCTCTTTGGAAATCTTAAATCAATTATTACTGGTTACTTTAGTTATCTAGTGGATCCCGTCTGCAACATTTTAGAGAAGTATCATGCTTTAGCAGCAGCTGGTGAGACCTCTTCTAAAACTTTCAGCACTCTGCGTGCATCTGTGTTGAGTACACTATCTGTTTCATTCCAATATGATCGCGAGGAATTCTGGCAAGCGCAGGCTCGTTTTGACAAGATTGTGGCAGCATTGGTTGAGCAAATCCCTAGCATTGAACAGAACCACGGTAACTCACTCGTTAAGGCTATTGTTGGGTTAGCAGAGACCGTATCTTCACCTGAACAGTATAAGGTTATCAATGATAGCCTCTTAAAGCATATGCAAGAATCGTGCACAGTGTCTGAAAAGATTTGGGCAGTGAAAACTATGAAGAATTTGTACAGCAAGCTCGGAGAAGAGTGGGTAACTATGCTACCTCAACTAGTACCTGTTCTTGCTGAACTACTTGAGGACGATGATGAGTCCGTTGAGATGGAGGTCAGAAAGAACCTTGTTCCAGTTGTGGAAGAAGTTTTGGGTGAAAGTTTAGATAGATATCTTTCTTAAAAATGATTTTGAATACGAAATAGAATTAGCAATAATAAGTGAAAAAAGATTTATATGAAAATAAAAAAAAATGTTTAATATATACAATATGTTTTCTACAGACGTCTAACCTTGTCTCTGCTTGTGTTTGGGGTTGGTCTTGCAAAACACATATGTTCTTCCTTTCCGGCGAACAATCTGATATAGTTAGAAACAGTTCATGGTAAAATCCTGTGAAAGAGGTTATTATATACATACATAGCATCCAGTGCAGAACTTCTTAACAGCGGATCGGACTTTCATGCCTCTAGTCTGGGTCAGCATAGGCTGCTGAAGAATAGCAGATGCCACCGATGGGCGCATCATAGATGTGAAAGAACTTCTTATTAATGACCACATTATTTTATCTGTATGAGGTGTATTGTTGTTCTTGTGTTGACCTTTAAATGTAAAGCTCTTCAATGAACAGTTCTTAGTGGTGAACAAGGTTGAAAAAAAAATTAAAAAAGTCGAAGCAAATACCCTAACCTAACAATATATATCACGTGAAATACATTCACGTGATGTTTATTACGTTAACAAACTGATGTAAACAAACAGATTTTGGCAGGGACTGAAACTGGGGCTTAGGTACTAATCCGTATTCCTTGGAAAACGGGCATTATGGTCAATTTGCTGAGTTTCATTCGCATAAAAAAATTGGTTATTTCCTAGATTCTTTCCAATATTTTTTTTCTCTTTTCTTGTCATAACTTTTATTTTTATTTTTTTTGAAAACCATTGCATTTCATTTCATTCTATTTGAATTATTTCCTAGTCATAAAGGAGAATAGCATTCCAGTTTTTGTACCTCATTCAATTTCTGTCCAATTGTTATTTTGAGGCCACGCTACAATGAGTTGGAAAGGTTTTACAAAGTCGGTGGCAAGAGTATGTTCCAACACTCCAGAGAAGATTGGAGTGCAAATTTATGGAGTACCAATTTATTAAAGGTCATTGCACTAGTATATTACTAGTCCTGACCTCTGTAGGCTGTTTTTGTTCTATTGACTAACCCTCCTGTTTAGGCCCCTCAAAATTTCAAACAAAAATTTAATATGGTAAGCTCAGCGCGTTCAATTGTGCTTGAATTCAGATCGCTAACAAACCGATAGGGGACTGTAACTAAAGATGAAGTGTATATTGATGCAGAGCGGCGGTTTAAAGACCTTGAATCGGAAACCAAAAAGTTACATGATGAATCCAAGAAATATTTCGAGGCCATAAGCGGGATGTTGAACCACCAGATGGGATTTTCTACCGCTGTTGAAGAAATATACAAACCTATTTCAGGACGTGTGTCAGAGCAAGATTCAGCTCTCCCGGAAGGTAATCCGGAGGGTATCCGCGCTTGTGAACAGTACCGGGAGGTAGTGGCGGATATGTTGGCCACGTTAAAACCAGAACTTGAAATGATTGAGACGAAGATCATTGCACCTGCAGATGAGCTATTACGAGTGATCAACATGATTCGAAAAATGGCGACTAAGAGAGATCGCAAACAACTGGATCTGGACAGACATAAAGGGTCCTTGACTAAGCTTGAAGGCAAGAAAGAGCTGTCAATCAAGGACGAAAAGGCTAAATATACTCTAGAAAACAATGTCGAGATTGCTACTCAAGAGTACGATTACTTTAACAATATGCTGAAAGAAGAGCTCCCCCAGCTTTTCCACCTTGAAGCAGAGTTTATTAAACCCTTATTCCAGAGCTTTTACTACATGCAGCTCAATATTTTCTATACACTCTACACACGTATGGAAGAAATGAATGTCGCTTACTTTGATATGAAATCCGACATTATGACGTCATTTGAAGCCAAGCGAGGCACAATCCAAGAGCAAACCGAAGCCATTGCAATTACCCATTTTCGTTTAGGCCAGGCCAAATCCAAGCTCGAAATGACCCGTCACAAGTTTGGTAAGGAAGAAGAATTAAAGGCTGATGCTGCTACGGCTGGGGTGGCAGTGGAGGCGTCTGCGCCACCACCTTACCATGCTGACCCAAGTTTACTTGAGCAGCAGGTTTATGGTCAAGAAAAACAACAGTTATATCAGCAACCAACTTCTGGATATGGCGGTCAGCAACCTGCATCTGTACCATCACCAGTTCCACCTCCAGTGCCACCACATGGCGGTGCTACTACTACTGAGTACTGTACTGCCTTGTATGAGTATGTGCCCCAAGCGAGCGGAGATTTGGGCATAAAGCCAGGCGATGTGATTGAGATTGTGCAACGTACGAGTGATGTGAATGGCTGGTGGACAGGTAGACTTACCAATGGTCAAGTTGGCGTGTTTCCTGGTAATTACGTGCAACTGAGATGAGATGAGTTGTTGCTGTTACTGTTGGAGCAACTTTGCAGACAGGTTACTTTATTTTTCTATTTTACTTTTAATTTTCTTCAGTATTGAAATCATGCACGTGTATAGGCGAATGAGACACAATCAGTCGATCAATCCATCAATATATCCAGTATTCAAATGTATGTTATGGTTCTAAGTAATATTGTACCATACTTGAGTCAAAGTTTACTGTATTTAACTTTTTGCGCTGTAATATATATTAATTTGTGGATTTTTCTGACCGTTGAACTGTGGAGTCTTTTTATTTTATTTTATTATTTTATTATTCAAATTTTTATTTTATTTTTTCTTTGTTCCATATTAAACGTTACTATTATTAGCACACAGAACAATAGCCAAACCCAAACCAAACCAAACTACAAATAAACTATTTTCAATTAATTTCAACCGATTTCCATCGGATATTCAATGATTTTCAACAGTTTTCAATGATTTCCAACGACTTCAATCGACTTCAAACCAGAATATTTGGCCTTTTTCCCTATTTTCTCTTCGTTAATTTTTAATCATTTCATTTATTATATCATTTATTATTATTATTTCATTTATTATTTCATTTATTATTTCATTTATAAATTATTATTTTCATTTCCTGAAGGAAAATGCTGCTTAAAACCTGAACCAAGTCAAACCAAACCAAACCATCATTCTAAATTAAACTGCTGAACTGAATTGAACTAAGACAACATCAACTCTCAGTCCCATGTGTTGCTATAAATGTCCAGTATTATGACTCAAGGTACAGTCGCCACTGATCATTGCTGCTACTCTTCCCTACTGTTGGTGCTTAGTTGGTATTTAATATCCTTGCTTCTGGTGCACTGATAACTTTGAACGCGTCTTTTTTTTTTTTTTCTTTTAACAATTAGAGGATTATTCTGGTAATAGCAATAATCTTCCTCATCAAGGGTCATTTAATCATTTCATTTTAGTTATTAAACCTATTTTTTGAGACTGTATATTTTAACAGTTCTCATATTCTCAACTAACCCCAGACCAGAATAGACTAGAGCCAATCTTTTCTAAATCGATCTTTGTTTAGTTTTAGTTTGAGTACGTTCTAACTATTTTCTCTATTCAAAACAGCTTTTCTCTCCCTCTTTTTTTCGTTTTTTCTCCTGCTGAACAGTGATAATTTCTGCTCAATCCGAGTCTTGCCAACTGGTGGTTAATTTATTTCTTCGTGCTCTCGTCGGTCTCGTTAACTCTTTTTTTAACTCGAATCGTCGCGTTTTCTATTACTTTTCCTATTCAGGAAACAGTTCTACACCATTTCTACTTCCGCGAGTTTATACTGCACAAGTGGAACCCAAGTGGAACTCCACTGCCCCAAACCTCATTTAGTGTTTGGACCTGCAACATTATTCTCCTATTGTAGAACATTAGCCCTAAACCTAGCGGTGCCAGATATAATATCACTGTTCTAGTTTCATTTTCTCTGTTTTTGGCACCAAAAAGCCAAACCTCCTCTTTTATCTTACTTCTCTTCTCGTTTTCCTCTTCTTCATCATTCTTCCATCCCTGCCTTCCTGCTTTCTATTGTACTTTTCTATGATCTAATTATCTTCATTTTGCGACTTCTCCCTGCTAAGTACTGCTATTGCCAGCCACTTACCTCTTCTTCTTCTTCATCGCCGCCGCCATCACAACCTTAACTGCAAGCAGCAGCAAAGCCTAATTGATCTCTGCCTCATTATCATGACAGAGGAATCTGGCGCCGCCTTGACGCCATCAAAACCCTCGCTGATGACCTTTATCAAACAGCTCAAGCAATGGCCACATAAAGATGATGAAGATGCCTCTTCTACTGCTCTGTCAACTTCTCCATTGGCCTCCTCTCCCTATCTCCAACCACCTTCTTCCATCAACTCGGTCAGCCTTAACGGATCAAGGCCTTATTTACCCCATATGTCGCATTCCAGTAGTGCCGTCAACACAATGCGAAGAGCATCCCCGTCTTCCTATAATCCACCTGATCTTAATGCTGCCTCAGGTTCGGGTATCTTTGGTGTTTCGCTGGAAGAATCAGTTAAACATGCAAGCGGAAGCCTGAAACTCGGAAAAAAGTTTGACAAGAATGGCAACACCATAATTCTAGGCAAAATCCCCGTCATTGTGGCCAACTGTGCTCATTTTCTTAAAACCAGCAATGCCAAAAAAGTCGAGGGCATATTTCGAGTTAGTGGTTCTGCCCGCCGCATTAAAGAACTTCAGGCCATTCTTACCGACCCAAATCAAAACTATGGAAAGAACCTCGACTGGTCTCCCTATACGGTTCACGATGCTGCAAATCTTCTCCGTCGATACCTCAATAATCTTCCTGAACCTATCATCCCTCTCGAGTTTTACGAAAAGTTTCGTTTGCCCCTTCTCAACTATCCCTGCATTGCAGACCATTTACAAGGTGGCAACGCTATTTCTGCCACAACACCCCCTGCCTCCGCAACAATAAGTCCTATGATTAAGGACTCCGATTCAACTGACCTTCCTTCCATACCTATATTGCCATCTCTTACAACTATGCAACCCGACAATCCAAATATTAGACCCACCTCTTCTCCTGATAATGCTGAATCCACAACAACGAAAGTTGTCGACATGGTACAATTTCAAAAGGAATCTGAACAGGCGGTTTTGCAGTATAAACAGCTTATTGACCAGCTACCTATTCTTAACCAGCAAGTATTGCTGTATATTCTTGATCTTCTCTATTTCTTTTCACAAAATGCTAAAGAAAATCTCATGCCAGCCGTTAACTTGGCTTCAATATTCCAACCGAGTCTACTTTCCCATCCTGACCATGACATGTCACCAAAGGAATACCATCTTTCCCGTGCCATCATTCAGTTTTTGATTGAACATTTTCCCAAACTTACTCCATCCATCCAAACTTGGATTAACTATGGGAGCAGCTTAGAGAGCTCTGTATCAAAATCTTCTAATAGTCTTGCAGTTCCCTCTCCGCGACGCCACAGCAAAAGCATGAGCAGTGTCACAATTCCTTCTGCAATTCAAAATTACATTGCCGAAGACCCTGGTAAGCCTGTCATTATCCACCCTGTCTCGACTCTACATGAAACCCAATCCGATGATACTTTTTCAGAAACTAGTATTCCTGCTACTTCAGCCGTACCCCGCAGAAAATCCTCTTCGTCTACCATGTCTATTCCTTCCACAACTTCCAGTACTTCCAAGCCATCTATCACTGCAAAGGGTGAACCTCCCCTGAGCTCAGAAATCTCACCACCCCAAAAATCTGTATCTGCAGTTACAATCACTCCCAAGCGAAAACCTGTCTCGAAATCTTCAGGTCCTACTAGGGTGCCGGTTGCTCAGTCAACCCAATTAAATGGTTCTATAAACAGTGCTTCGAGTCAGCGTGAACAGTCAGAGAGCGAGTTTTCTGAAACTGATACTTCTCAAGTCGACGTAATTCCTCCTACGCCTAGTTCAGAAACTTCCCACAAAGTTAAGCGGAAATCGGTGTCGAGCTTGTTCAAAAGGCGGTCAGAATCTCCTGGTCTTTCATTAGGATTGCCCTTTAGAAAGTCAGATGCAAACAAATCAGCTTCTACCCATGAATCCATGTCTATTGATTCTGCCCTTGCGTCTCCATCGTATCTTTCAAGTTCCGCAGATCGTCATTCTAGTCTCTCACCCCCTGGTAACTCACATGCTTTCCTCAGCACGGATAACCTAAGTAACGATTCAGGATCCAGTTTAGGGGCCAATGAATCAGACGAAGAGAGGAATAGTTCCGGATACTTTGGTAAACCACAATCATCAGAATCTAAGTTCCCCAGCACTTCAATATCAGCTGAAACAAGTGATGCCCAAAGACGAAGTTCAAGGTGGCGACGATCACTGAAGGTTTTAAACTTGCCTGTTCTATCTCTATCTGACAATGAAGATGCGAGTGGCCGCCTGCGTGGGCCATCAGCCGATCCACCTGGCGATGGTGCTGGCCGATCAGCAATTTCACAGCCCCCTAGAAGCTCCAAAGAAGAGAGTAAAAGTCCAAGCCGCCGGATTTTAAGACGGTTTAATCAGCACCGAAGAAGTAGAAGTACAGTAACTGACGATGGCACGATATCAGGTGCAGCTGATACCAGCGACAGTGGGTTTTCAAATTGATTGAAACCGGCAAGAAAAAAAATAATCAAAGGAAAAAACCGTTTTTGTTGTTCAGTTGATCTGTTTCAGCTCTATTTGCCATTGATTCCATATTTGAGATATTAAGCAAGTCTTTCATATGGTAATCGCGTGTGTATGCGAGTACCACTGGTTTATTTTTATTTTTTTTTTCAATTTTTTATTCCTTTTTGTTTTTGTGATACAAAAAACTTGATGTTTATTTATGACAAGATAAAACAAAATAGCTTGAGGTTGGACATCGATATCTTTTATTCTTATTCCTTATTATGACTACTGAAATTCCTGTTTCAATCTTCTTCTTTAGCTTTCCTTTTGGTTAATTATTTAATTATTATTATTTATTCGAATTCATTTATACATAATTCTTTTTTATACAAGGTCTCTTTTAGCTTCACATTTTAGTTTTCGCTTAAATTTCCTCAACGTAGATTAGAATTGGATTCAAGTTCCTCATAGTTATTCATTTATCAAGATTATGAATTCATGATTGAATTGGATTGAAATATTATTTATACTACTGAATAATTGCCAAGTTCGATATTTTTTATCACTTATATCTATGCGAAGTATATCCTTAGAACATGTAAACGTGAAATAACTCATATTAAAGCAAATTGATTTTATTTTTATGTTTTATATTTTCCTCCGACAGTTTTCAATTTGCACTTCATATAGTTAGTAAGTGACAAAATATAAGATTTAACTTGTTGGAGACGATAAATGTGCTGTATATGTTGTGCCCTATCAACATCATCTGTATTGCCCATGTTCTTTGCGCAACTTAACCGTTACCTGATGCGATATACACTTATAACATCTGTTAAAAATAAATATCTAGATCTTACCGCTGATCGCCGCTTTTTTAATTTTGTAGTTTAATTTACAGAGTTTACATGATATGTAATGCACAGGCAAATTTGAGTTAATTGCCATGACAGTCTATAATGCCTCTTTTATTGCCTGTATCATGAGTGCTCTACAATTAAGAGGTTACAATACGTAATATTTATGGACAATGGGCAAGCAATGATCAAATATAGTTCTTAACACATCGCCTCGGAATTAAAAAGGTTAAGCATGCTATGTCAAAGATTTCCTGAGTCTAAGGGTGCAAGTAAACAAACAATGGGAGAGACGCTAGCTTGAAGCGAATTGATGTGAATAGCAATTCAGTATAGAAAGGAAGAAACTTGAACTTATTGGAAAATACTTAATTTTGATTTAACCATAATTTTGCTCTAAACTGTTATAAGAGAGCAAACACTTATTGACGGGCATGCTTTTCTTGAAGAAAACCCGTCCCAAATCTATAATCCATCACTTGTTGTCACGATATTCATTCATAAAATCTACGATCGTTACCGTTGTCTGTTTGTGATATTGTAGTTGGAAACTTCAACTTTGATAAATTGAAATCTATACCAATATAAATAACATGCATTCTGGTTAGTACCATATAGTCCCATATACTTTTATGCTCAAGTAAAATCGACTATTTAGGTGTTCCCTACTCTGAGCAGCAATCACCTATTCTGCCTTTTTTGTGTTCCAGCAACACCAGACATTCTTAAATCATCTTCGTCCTCCTCCCTGCTTCGAGCAATTTTAACATGGCCAGACGCCGCACTCTTCATTGGATCACAAAGCGCGTGAGCCCTGCAAAGATCTCGGAACGTCTGCAAATTATGTACAGCAGTATCGTCTAGAGTTACTGAACCTCGCTTACGCTGAACAGCTTGTATAGCCGGAACTACCTCTAATGCGCAATCCGGGGAAGAATAAATGAGAAACGCAACAGCTACCACAGCGCTTTGTTCGTTACCAGACTCACAGAATACAAGCGTTGCTATGTTTTGGTCCAGTGCTTCATGTATTAACCCGCATATCTCGGCTAGTTGAGAAACTATAGCCAGTGGGTTTGTTTTCTTGTTGCCGGGGTCAAATGTATAGCATGCATAGTCTGGTGAAGCCTCGTATTTGTATTTGACTATGGCAGGAACAATTTGAGTATCTGTCAGTGATATTAATACTCGAGTTTGGACTGTATCTTCCAAGAACTGAGAGTCACGCAAAATGCTCAAGGGTCCAATCCATAAGCCAGGAACTATTTCTTGTGCTTGGTCTTTGAGATTTGGTGTCCACCAAGTCGGTTTGATGTCGCGTGAATATGGTAAGGTGTTAAATCTCGGAAGTGCAATTTGTGCTGAGTTTTGCATGCTCATTGTTTTGTTTTGAAGTCTAAGTCGAAGGAAATGAAAATAAAGATGAAGAAAGAACACAAAAACAGGTAAAGTGAGTGAGTGTATAGCACAAAAAGTAAGAACCAAGTCGTTTCGAATTAAAAATAAAAAAAATTACTAAATGAAGGAAAGGAAGGAAATAAAAAATAAGAAAGAGAAAGAATAGAAAGTGCAAACGTTAAATATATTTTGTTCTTAAAGGAAATAAACAAACAAGATTTGGTACTCAGAAGCTTAAAGAGAGAAGTTCTTATTATCATGTATTGAATGAAATTTCAAATTATTATGCTTGATTTTATGACTAGTTTCATGATAAGCTTTGGAATTAAAACGATGATATACATCATGACATTTTCCATGATAATAATTATGATAATTTTCAAGACAAGTTTTCTCACATGTTTTGTTTCTTAAATGTTGCAATTACCCGATAGATACAACAAATTCATGTTATATCTTCTGTACTTTCCACTCTGGTGTTACCCTGGACTTTAGAGTATTTCCCAGGTAGGCAAGTCAAGTAAGCATCAAAACATCATGTCGTTTATGCCTCAAATCTACACTCGTTATAGATACCAAGTGCCCTTACCCACAACTTCGGGCTGAAAATTTTTTCACCATGATCTCGCAGTCACTAAAGGACAAAACTTTTTACTTCCTCCTCCTTCTCTTTTTTCTTCTTCTCCTTTCTTCTTCCTTGTCCAACCCAACTCGTTTCCTCCCCATATCCATCTTCACAAATAGTTCAGGATCCTCATTGAGTCTATTTACTGTTTTATATATAGCATACTTGAAAGCCTTTCTTTGAGAGAAGTGTTTGTCGAGTTATCATTAAAAACAGTTCTGACTTTTTAGTCTTTCATCATTTCTCCATTCACAATCCTAGTGCAAGTCACTGTATAAAAAAGAGAATACAAAATGGTTAACTTCACTGTTGATCAGATGCGTGCCCTTATGGACAAGGTCACTAACGTCCGTAACATGTCCGTCATTGCCCACGTCGATCACGGAAAGTCCACCCTGACCGATTCCTTGGTTCAGAAGGCCGGTATTATTTCCGCTGCTAAGGCTGGTGAGGCCCGTTTCACTGATACCAGAAAGGACGAGCAAGAGAGAGGTATTACCATCAAGTCCACCGCTATTTCTCTTTACTCTGAGATGGCCGACGATGATGTCAAGGAGATCACCCAGAAGACCGTAGGCAACCAGTTCTTGGTTAACTTGATTGACTCTCCTGGTCACGTTGATTTCTCTTCTGAAGTCACTGCTGCCCTCCGTGTTACCGATGGTGCCCTTGTCGTTGTCGACTGTGTTGAAGGTGTCTGTGTCCAGACCGAGACCGTTCTGCGTCAGGCTCTTGGTGAGCGTATCAAGCCTGTTGTTGTCATCAACAAGGTTGACCGTGCTTTGCTCGAGTTGCAAGTTACCAAGGAGGATCTTTACCAGTCCTTTGCCAGAACCGTTGAGTCCGTCAACGTCATTATCGCCACTTACTTTGATAAGTCCCTTGGTGATGTTCAGGTCTACCCTGAGAAGGGTACCGTTGCTTTCGCCTCCGGTCTCCACGGTTGGGCTTTCACTATCCGTCAATTCGCTACCAGATACTCCAAGAAATTCGGTGTTGACCGTGTCAAGTTGATGGAGCGTCTTTGGGGTGACTCTTACTTCAACCCTAAGACTAAGAAGTGGACCAACAAGGATAAGGATGCCAGTGGAAAGCCCCTTGAACGTGCTTTCAACTCTTTCATCTTGGATCCTATCTTCAGAATCTTTGCTGCTGTCATGAACTTTAAGAAGGACGAGATCCCCGTCCTCCTTGAGAAGCTTAACATTAACCTTAAGGGTGATGAGAAGGATCTCGAGGGTAAGGCTCTTCTTAAGGTCGTTATGAGAAAGTTCCTTCCCGCTGCTGATGCCCTTCTTGAGATGATTGTCATCCACCTTCCTTCCCCCGTCACTGCTCAGAACTACCGTGCTGAGACTCTTTACGAGGGTCCTGCTGACGATGCCGTCTGCATTGCCATCAAGAACTGTGACCCCACTGCTGATCTTATGCTTTACGTCTCCAAGATGGTTCCCACCTCCGATAAGGGTCGTTTCTACGCTTTCGGCCGTGTCTTCTCTGGTACTGTCAAGTCTGGCCAAAAGGTTAGAATCCAGGGACCTAACTACGTTCCCGGTAAGAAGGATGATCTTTTCATCAAGGCTATCCAGCGTACCGTTCTGATGATGGGACGTTTCGTCGAACCCATTGATGATGTTCCCGCCGGTAACATTGTCGGTCTCGTCGGTGTCGACCAGTTCTTGCTCAAGTCTGGTACTCTTACCACCTGCGATACTGCCCATAACCTTAAGGTCATGAAGTTCTCTGTCTCCCCCGTCGTCCAGGTTGCCGTCGAGGTCAAGAACGCCAACGATCTGCCCAAGCTCGTCGAGGGTCTTAAGCGTCTCTCCAAGTCTGACCCTTGTGTCCTTACTTACATGTCCGAGTCCGGTGAACACATTGTTGCTGGTACTGGTGAGCTGCATCTTGAGATTTGCTTGAAGGATCTCGAGGAAGACCACGCTGGTATTCCCCTTAAGATCTCTCCTCCCGTTGTTGCTTACCGTGAGACCGTTGAGGGTGAGTCTTCCATGACTGCTCTTTCCAAGTCCCCCAACAAGCATAACCGTATCTACGTCAAGGCTTGCCCCATTGATGACGAGACCTCTCTCGCCATTGAGGCCGGTACCATCTCTCCCCGTGATGATTTCAAGATCCGTGCCCGTCTCATGGCTGACGAGTACGGTTGGGATGTTTCCGAGGCCAGAAAGATCTGGTGTTTCGGTCCCGACGGTAACGGTCCTAACTTGGTCGTTGACCAGACTAAGGCTGTCCAGTACCTTTCTGAAATCAAGGACTCCGTTGTCGCTGCCTTCCAGTGGGCTACCAAGGAGGGTCCTATCTTCGGTGAGAACATGCGTTCCGTTAGAATCAACATTCTCGATGTTACTCTGCATCCTGATGCCATCCATCGTGGTGGTGGTCAGCTCATTCCTACCATGAGACGTGTCACTTACGCTGCCACTCTTTTGGCTGAGCCCCGTATCCAAGAGCCCGTCTTCTTGGTCGAGATCCAGTGTCCCGAGAATGCCATTGGTGGTATCTACTCTGTTCTTAACACCAAGCGTGGTCAAGTTCTTTCTGAGGAGCAACGTCCTGGTACTCCCCTCTTCACTGTCAAGGCCCATCTTCCCGTCAACGAGTCTTTCGGTTTCACCGGTCTGCTCAGACAGGCTACTGGTGGTCAGGCTTTCCCCCAGATGGTCTTCGACCACTGGGCCACTATGCAGGGCGACCCCTTGGACCCCAGCTCCAAGCCTGGTAAGATTGTTGTCGACACTAGAAAGAGACAAGGTCTTAAGGAGAATGTTCCCGGTTACGAGGAGTACTACGACAAGCTTTAAACAATTCTGGGTGTCAATTTTATCTATTTGGTGTTGTTTTACTGTTATATAAATCGTCTTTAGTTATTCCAATGAAAGAAAAAGAATATATTAAAACTATGAATACGTAGGCAAAGAAACTTTAATATTTTGTTTTAATTGTAGATATTTTCCAATTTGTTTTTTTTTCGTCTTGTGTTTTCCATCCAACGCCCCCACCTCATCATCACTTGAAAAATAATTCATACTTGCTTCACGCTATCTTTTCCTACTACTAGAACTCCAATGGCTTCTCGTATCTTTTTGTTTGGCGCATCTCCATTCCGCAGCCCTGCTTTAGTAGGTTCCAGCATCGGTATCGTTGGAGCCACAATTTACAACAAGTTTTATCTCCACAACGGTAAAATTTCCAACAACACAGCAGCAGCAACAGCAACTTTACGCAACGCAGAACCAATCCAAATCCAGCAACCAGCAATTACCGCCACTCGACCTGGCCCTCGTGGTCTTCAGCGAGTCTTGAACTACCAGCACCTTACAATTGGTAGTATGCTTGGGCTCATGTCGGGGTTTGTGGTTGGTAAATTATCTAAAGTATTGGTCATGCTGGTTGTTGCTGGATGCTTGACGACTCAGTTCCTTATATCTCGGGGTATTACGATTTTGCCACAGGGTACGGCATCATACCTGGGCAATACGGTTGTCCAATGGGGCCGAGAAAAGGTAACCTTAAAAACTTTGTTAACTGAAGATCCAAGTTTTAAGGTCTCATTTTTGTCTGCCTTCGTTGTAGCTGCTATTTATGCATAATTACATAGTATAGGAAGAAAAACGCGAATAATTTACATCTATACAAAATAAAATGAAGAACGATATATTTCTATATTTTATCATAATTCTATCTTTTCATTTCAGTAAAAATGTCTATATACAAGGTATATAATTTTTGAGGACTATGGCTATCATCTATTTTGCCTTAATATAAATGGGATCGCGCTGAATATGCTGTGCTAGCTTGCCAGTTCCTTTTAATTCCTCAAAGATACTAGTCCATTCAAACTCTCCCCTACTCAAAAATAAAACTCCCATACTAATTGTCACACTTTCACCAGCTGCAACGCACACTACAGGACGCTGAAGGGTGCCATTGAACAAAATTTTGCTTTCTATATTTTCCCATCTCGAACTTAATTGCGCAGCTGAATTGTTCTGAAAGTTTTGCTGTGAGTGAGGAGAAGGATCAAGTGCAGCAGAAACATATCGTTCAGAAGGAATTACTCGTAAGATTCCTGATAACGAATTCTTAGTATTATTGGTGATTGTTGTTGTGATTGTTACAAAATCGTTTTCTGCTTGTGCGCTGAAAAGCGTGGAGTTTGCTATGGCTTCAGTAGGTACCGTTGGCAAAGATTCGTCCTTTTCGCTCTTCTGGTCCTGTTGTTGTTCTATAGTGGCATGCATTTTGATCCGAACAGGCTCAACTTGAAGAACATGTATCATTTTCTGGCTAAGCCGAATTCCTCGTAGTTCTAAAATGCCCGAGCGAGAGACGCCACCGATAACTCTCCAAGTGCCGCCAAGCATCTTCAAAAGAGCATCTCGGTACCAAAAGTTTTCACGGATTGTACGTAACCGCTCGGGTGATGTGTTTGAATCTAGAATAAACTGTCGCTTGCTGAGATTGGGGATGGATCGTTCCAGATGTTCCAGGCTAAACTCTACTCGCTTGACAGGGAGCAACAGTCGAGCTGTTCGCCCAGCATTGATTAATGTTGTGACTGTGAAGCGATCTTTATCTTCTGTATCTTGACCAAATTCGGTATCGTCGTTATTAATCGAATCAGAATAACTATGAGGTGAGCTCCAAAGTGTAGCTTCTATGCTTTGTGTCCACGAATTGCGCAAATCAATAACCAAGAGACAATAATCGGATAAAACTCCCTTGGCTTTTAAGTTTTCCAAATAACAAGACAAATTATGAGTTTCAACGCTATCAGTAAAATTCTGATTGTGCTGTAGAGGAATCATGTCACATCCACCCAATTCAATACTAGAATTGACAGTGACATTAATCGGAAGAGAAAGGGTTCGAGACCAGTGGGGTCGATTTTGTTGCGTACTGGATTGATTAGCGTATTCAACTTGAATGATACCATCGGTCATTCCTCGCTTTCCTAGAATTCGAATTTCATAGGTTTTGGCTTTGTGGGGACCTACTTCTCCTTTTTCTCCTTCGATCTTTTTCCATCTGAGTGCTTTTCGATGAAATAAAAAGTATTCTACCTCAAAGATTTCATTTAAAGGTAGTTCTTTGTTCGTCAAGGCAACTTGTAAAGGTTGTGTTGTGGAATCTGAAAATTTCAAATTAACATTGTTGGCTTCGACATCTGAGATATTAGCAACAGTGAATGAAAAAACTTGCTTTTCACCTTCGAGTAGCATAATCCAGCTTTGAGTTAAAGAAATATTTTTCAACACCATCACAGGTTGAGCTGAAATCACATTAATTTCTAGAAATCGTCTTATGCTGGCTGCTTTTCTTTCTTCGGCTCCGTTATCCTTACCAGCGTCCACTCCAATTCGCTTGATTTTATCATCTTGAAGGACAGCTGGTTTAGAGATTAGTTCAAAGTCTTGAGGTTCACACCCAGCAACATGAATGCGACATCCAGTGATCTTAAGAGTCCCAACTTGCAGAGGGACAGCGGGTAGACTAACTTCATACATTGAACGAGGAGGAACGTAGATACCACTGACGACAGCCTTTACATTAACATTTTCAGTCAACAAACTAAGTTCGTAAATGTGGATTTCAAAAGCAAAAGGATTCTGAAGTTTAACTGTGAACTCGGTACGTTCATTTTGTACCATTATGGGATCGTCTTTAGAAACTCGAGGGGCCCCGCCATGTTGGGGATCTAAAGAAGAGCGCTTGACAGAATATGGATTGTGGATAAACACATCAGTGCTAGAGGAGCCAATTTTATTAGTGTACTGAGGTAAAATTGATGTGTTAGTAGGAACCATTTTAATGTCCCGCAATAAATTTGGATCCCAATAGGAGGCAAGAATATGACCTTGACCTAAATTTCTTGCAGATTCAGCAGCTTTGAGAATGATTCCAGAAATGCGTAGCTGCTCTTCGTTCGTAAGTACGTCAGCAGAAGTAGATAATAGCAGACCAGCAAAGTGTACAGTGCCTACAAAGTCGAGGAGAGATTCACATAGAGAAAGCGCGATTCTAAGAAACTTAACTCGAAGCTCACCCCAGCCATAACCCACTGAAGTCATATTTCCGGCTCCATATACACTACACAGTGAATCTAGTAAATCAATCACACCACCTTTCGATTCACCGTCCAAAAATGAAATAAACTGTTTATCGGCTGCCGTGATTCCTTGAGAATAAAGTCCATTACTGGCAGCACGAGATGCTCTAGTCTTCATGATCTTTGGAGCAATATTAACCAAAAGATCACGAAGAATGAATGTTCGCTTTCTTATTAAACCAATGTTGGAATAGATAGCAGCAATTCCGCAGTAAATGTTTGCTTGTGCAAGAACTGGCATATTTGTAAGATCCGTTGCGTAGGCTTTGCCACACCAACTAGCAATAGCACTAACTGAAGGGCTTTCAGGAGTTATGTTTTTAACTACGGAATAACCACGAACGATTGCGTTTAAAGATGCAGGATTCCAACCACCCGATAGTCTTGTGATTGCCAATAGATTGCTTAACCGTAAAATGGATTCACAGTAAACAATCTGGGGAACACTTTCTTCCGAGTTACTTTGGGATCGAGCAAAGTAAGTAAGAATATTGCCCGTCAGTTCAGGAAGAAATTCAAACATGGGAGGTGGGACTGAAGCAGTTACTCCAGCACTATGCGATGAATGGGAAGAGGTAGGAGAAAGGGTATCATTCTGAGGGTCTGGGGTATGTGACTGACTAGAACCAGAGGAAAGAGCAATTGGAGGAATTGAAACAGGCACCTCAAGAAATGAAAGCAAAACTAAACAGATACCGATTCCTTCAAGGGCAGAAGCATACCATAAATGATCATATGCGCTTTTTAAAGTAATGGCAGCTTCCGTGAAGTCGCGGAGAGCATCTTGCCATCGGCCTGCAATCAAATACATCCCCGCTAAAAACTTCAGCATGCGTCCCTTTTGTCGAAGTTTTGATTTGTCGCTCAAACCAAGAGAAATTGATCCAGTCTTTGAAGTACCAAGTCGTCCATGCACAGACGTGAAACTACCAGTGGGCGAAGCAAGCCCGCTACCACTACCAGTATGTGAATGTAGGGGCTTAAAAGACATACTATGATTTGGTCGACCTGAAGAAGACATGGGTTGCTCTAGTTCTTTCATAGCAGGTGATTTGAATGTCCCCATTTGACGGGCAATGGCAAGAACAGCCAGTTCAGCTAAAAAATCGGTAGTAATATCGCACATGATTGTACCCATACTAGTTACTGTTGATATACGAGAAGACAGAATGGGAATGATATTCTTATTGCCCACCAATGCATCCTTCCCAGGAACTCCAAATACCAAGATCTTATGAATAACAGGACCGGGATACATTTTTCGGAGTTTTTTAAGCTTTTCTTCCAGATCACTAAGTTCAGTAGTGTAACTAAAAGTTGTCAATGCAAACACCTGGACAAGAGTTAGTTATATTCAAATATTGGTTGCACTATGACCACTTACGCCAAAAGTTTGTCTCCATGGTTCCAAATCTTCAAGACTATTGTATTCGTTGTCCATGAGAGAGAAATTGAAATCATA
This sequence comes from Geotrichum klebahnii, assembly GCA_030570935.1. Classification (NCBI taxonomy): domain Eukaryota; kingdom Fungi; phylum Ascomycota; class Dipodascomycetes; order Dipodascales; family Dipodascaceae; genus Geotrichum; species Geotrichum klebahnii. Next base: position 100,945 of record JAJLWW010000057.1, read on the forward strand.
AACCACCTTTCCGTTCGGGTATCCTTGTGGGCTGAACATGGCTATGAGTTAAGAGTTAGTATCGATAATAGTACGTAGGCACGGAGCATACTTACCTCTATCAGATCGCCTATCAGGAGTGACATCCACTAACCGAACCTCTCGGACATTAACAAGACGGTCAGCATAGTTTAAAAATGTGCTTCTTTTCAGATTCCCTAAAGGACATAGAAACGTTTTAACCCGCGAAGGGGCCACATATGAATAGGGATCAAGTGGCATGCTGGTTAAGGCCTGAAAAATAACCCTGAGTTGTTTTTGGGATCTAACAGGATCAATTAGGAACTCAAAAGGACCACTGAAAGCGTTTCTTCTCTGAGGATTCTAGTCGGTTCCGGAACAATTCAAGAGAGCTAACGTGGATTCAGTCGAGTCTCGTGCCCGTGTGAAGAGAAAACTAGAAAAAAATTAGGCGAATTTCTAGAAAGTTTGTTTTTTGAAATGAGAAATACTCAGTGTTGGCTTCTTGCAGAAGTTAAGAGAGAAGGAGCCTTATTGATGACATACATATTACAAATGATGACAAATGATAGAATTGTATTACAAATTAGAAAAAGAGGGATTACACTTTCCTTCAAGAACTTGGGCTTTTCAATCCTTTCATTGCCTTCCTTTCTTTACCAATTTACAACTCTCAAGTTCATTTAACGATTATATCACATTCAAGAATGACGACAGTTAATCCAGTTCATCCTGATACTTCAAAGCTAAAGTTTTCTTTTGACCCGTTTTTAAAGCGTGAATATCGATTTGGTCTCGATCCAAGTAAGTCTCGACAATCAGGAAGTTCAGATCAACAAGCAGGTATACTAACGATTACATCCACAGGCAGACCGATATGCCGGTATTATGACAAGGGACACTGCCCTAGAGGTAAGGAATGCCCTGATAAACATATCTACCCTACGTACTCCAATAAGTAAGTAATTGTGATTAGTTAAGATTCTTTCGTCTACGAGAAACGTGCTAACAAACGATTACACTAGAATTGTATGCAAGCATTGGCTTCGCGGGTTGTGCAAAAAAGGAGACGCTTGCGAGTTTTTACATGAATACAATTTAAGAAAGATGCCAGAATGTCAGTTCTTTTCCAGAAACGGATTTTGCACACAGTCTCCTGATTGTTTGTATCTACACATTGATCCGTTATCAAAGATACCTTTATGCCCAAGTTACGAAAAAGGATTCTGCAAACTGGGGCCTGAGTGCGTGAAAAGACATGTTCGAAAAGAGATTTGCCCACGGTATCTGACAGGGTTTTGTCCACTTGGACCTGAGTGCGATCTACCTCATCCGAAATTCGTCGGTATTACTGATAATATGCGAATTACTCTTGACCCAGCACTTCGGGCTGTGATCGCTGCAAAATCTGAAAAAGCAGCAGCAGCTGTAGCAGCAGCAACAGCTAACGTTACCCAAAAGCCAGTTGAAAATGTGACTTCTATTGATATGGATGAAGCTGAAGTTCCTGAAGAAGCAATTCTGTCCAATATCAACGAAGATTCCACGGCTTAACACTAAAATATAGCATGTAATAACCTGACCATTAATGTTTTTGTAAAGCTAAATCACTATTTATTTAATGACATTAAAATTGTTTTATGAAAAAGAAATCTATATATGTATAAATGTAAATGGTAAATGATATTTTTCACACGTAATTTAAAACGGCTGATCGCGTCTCTCGACTCTAATCGTTCGTGCACGCTTACGCTCATCATGAGACAAAATCCATGAAATACCTTCTTCTTCATCGGCATCATCTAACCCAATAATCATAACCATCTGAGCAACTCTAGTAAATTTCTCTCGTAGGCTGTAGCGACCGTTACTAACTTTACCGATTATTCGTGAAATCTCTCTGTCTAAGCGAATAGCTCCCAGCTCATTAACACGACCCTCAAGTGACCAAACGCGAGTTTCAAGGGCACGAGATAATAGTACTGCAGCGTGACTTATAAATGTGGTATAAGCTTGAGGTGCCATAACTTGAGTGAAACCAGACATGAGAGAATCCCATTCAACTGCAAATATTTCACTTGGCGCTGTTAATGAACCAGACACATCAGTTATTGGATCGTTTTTGCCAGGAGGAGCTACCATGAACTCAGTCTCCTTGAAAATATGGTTGGTCAGACTGCGAATTCGTGCAGAGGCAACTTGTTTAAACGCAACTTGAAGGCTATCTGTCATTAGCTCATCACAGCGTGCTTGGAAATTGCGTGCCAGAGACTCCAACAACTCTTTGGTTTTTTGTGCATCTTCATCAAATGGTAAACTATCTTCATACTGAATACCCTTGATAATTCTGTGTGTGTAGTCTGAAGCTACTTGCAGGTTATTAATGTATATCAAAAATGTGCGTAACTTTGTTTCGTCAGGTCCGCTTAAACCTGCTAATCCGACTGGAGGACCTCGTCTGGGGCTATGAGCATTACTGCCTGACAACAAAGGTGGAGTTGAAAGACGAGACACAATGCCACCAGAGCTACTAGAAGGTCCACTTGTAGATACATTTCCTGAAACTGCACGAGGAGCTTCATCTCTTAACTTGCGTTGCGTGGCGCCCACGAAATCTGACTCTAAAATACGTCTAATTGCACTGAGCACATTTTTAATGATTCCAAGCTCACCAGTATCAACTGCTTGTTGTAAAAGAATATTAAGAATGTACATGACATCCTCAACAACGGAGGTCACCAATGGAGTTTCTGTAGTGTAGCTGTGTGAGAAATCAGGGAGTTCTTCCAATTGTAAAGCTTTTTCAACTGATCGCCTGAAGACAAATGTAGCCATTGATTCAAAAGCAGGTCCCAGCTTAGTCGAAACTTTCTTTTCAAAATTGCAATCACGCAAAAGCTGAGGCATGTATAAAATCGCACCGGACTCACTAATATTTCTTTCTTGTGAGTATTCAGGCCATTTGAAACCCAGAAACTTGCGGTACAATGACCATCTGTTCATCAAAACAGATGCTTCACGAGTTAATTCACCAACTGTCTTTAAGTCAACACTTTCCTCCTCAGACCTGCGTCCCACGGGCGAATTAGTTCCACCAGCCTGGTTATAATCTAAGGCCGGACTTCCTGCGCGACGTCCATAAGAAGCAGCTGATGCTCGACTTGCTCCAGAGGCCATTGCAAAACTATTGACCAAATAAGGAAAAGAATATGCCTGAATATCTGTTAACAGCCGAGACACAGATCGTTCATCCCAGTAAGTATCAATAATAAGACCTCCTTGACTATCAGCCTCATCCTGAACTCTGTCAAGAACTTTGGCCATACGACCTTTACCATAGTGTCGTTCTACAATGGGTGCATGCTGATTCACAATAGCAGCGATGTTTTCAAAGAGTCGAGTCATGGCGGTTCCATAGAACAAAGAGCTCTCTGCTCGATTTTGAATCCTGGTTCTACTTTGTGCAGTGATAATGCCACAAATAAATTTCGCATAAACTTCCAAGCCTTCCTTTTCTTGTCCGATCAAGGGGAATAGTTTAAAGTACCTCGTCAGAGTTTCCATATCTTTCTGAGCAGCAGCTTTTCCAAACTCTCGTAGAAAGATAGCACCCAAACTTTTGGATGCCTCTGATAGAGTTTCTTCGGGATAATCGGGAAATTCAGCAGTAGGCACCATTGCTTTTGCAAAATCGCCGGTCGTTAATGCCGTAGGTAAAGAGCGAGCTTTATTGACGTACCAAGCAGCACGATCCCAATCACGAGTATCTATAGCCGCCTGAGCACCATGAACAGACGACTTAAGTTCAATTACATTTTTAACGTACTCTAAGGCCTCATTAACTCTTGACTGCTCTAAATCAATACGACGTACTTTAAAGGATAAGTTGGAGGCTACAAAGCTAGCGGAGGACAGTGTAGCAGCCAGTTCATGAGAAGAACTAAGGGCTTGGCCTAGCTGAGCACGTAACAAGTTAAGTCGTCTTAAATCCTGTGCCTGTGAAATCTGGTTCGAAGATACGTATCTTTGGAGATTGGAGGTGGTGGTTTCTCGGTGAGCCTTCACTGAGGCCAGTGTAACTTGGATATCTTCGAACGAACTCGCATGTTCTAAAGCCTTTTTCAGTTTAGAGACTTGATCGGATTTTCCTGTTTGACTACCAGATGAGAACTTGAATATGAATTGGTTGGTACTAGAAAGTTCACTGATATCTGGCATCTTAATAGTTGTATAGGTGATGAGGTGAAAAACAAGGCTGGGGATGCTTGGTGGCCTTTACAAAAAATCAGAGATCAACGTTTGAAAAACAAAAAAAAAAAAAAAAACAATTTTAAGTATGAGAATTCAATCTATCACAGAAAAAGATCTTGATATTAGGCAAAACCTCAAACTTTGAGCAACTAACTATTTGTTCCTAATGCTATTTAAGAGCAAGCCGATTTAAAATGAAATACAAATATATATAAAAGGATATCAGATAAAAAAGACAAGTTCGTACAATGCAAGAAACAGGGATCATGAGAATTGGACAAAACAGACATAACACACATTATTAAACGAAACAGGGAAGCTTTCTATGATACTGCAGAGCTCTCAGATGAGACCGCTAGAGGACTTGGCTTGGATACTGTTTTCTTGCGAGGACGAGGTACTATCTCGCCTTGACCCAGGTCAATAGAAGCCTTTTGAGATCGTACCGATGACGGTCGTTTCGAGCCAGGCGTGGAGGTGCCAGATCTACTATCGGCTCGTCGATGAAGTGGTGTCTTTGATGCTGATGCTGCCGATGGTTTGCGATTACGTCTGTCGTATTCTCGATTCCAGTATTCTTGTCTGTATATTTCCCAGCCTTCTATGGTATCTGGATTAAAAGCTCGAGGCGATAGCACTATTTTGACAACCCTGCCAGGGCGACTAGCATAAGCAGGAGACCATAAAATGTCGACAAAAGATTCCATCCAAGTTTGAGGAACTTTAACCAGTTTGACATTAAATCCGCGTAAACCTTTATTTGTATTGTGAATGAATTTTCGGGAGTGGACCAAGGTTTTGGTATAGGAGCCAGAAATGTAAAACAAAACGATAGTAACTAGAGAGATCATGAGGAACAGTCGATTAAAAAAATGAATGACCCTATAAATTGAGGGATCAATGAAGACAGTGTAGGCAAAGTAGATGGTGGATGCAATGAGAAGGACCACAAAAAGAGTATATTTGCGGCGAGTATAACGGATCTGGGTGTATTCAGCACGTAAAGACTCTTCCATGATTAAAAGGTTACGGAAGACATTAGCAGGGTGTGATGGTGATGGGGGTTCAAGGGCTGATATACTACTGGCCGAACTGGTTCGAGAATGATTACTGGAAGCTGCGCTCGAGCGTCGCCGGCGTTTTGGAGTCAGGTCTCCAGATTCAGTAGGCGTACGCGCATGTCCAGAGATCTTTTCAACTGGAGGAGATGCCACTGGAGGTTCTGTAGCGATGGCTGCCATGGAAAGGTCTCAGTAGGGTATCAAGTCTATGGACAAGAATAGTAGGGGCTGGCCACGAAATATATATTGAGGGGCGGTTATAATACAATACAAAATATGGTAGAAGTTGTAGGTAAAAGTCAATAAAAGGTTGTGATAAGCAGTGCCATGATCAGGAGGCGAGCAGAGAGAGGAATATGTACAGGTAAGAGTGAGGATTTTGACAGAGGACAGAAATCTTGAACTTATGAAAATTGTTGGTGGCACAAAGTGAAGTCCCAAATTGTTTTCCTCGCCAACAATTATGAATTGGTGACTAGGCTGATCCGACTAGAAAGCTAGAACAGAGCAAGGAATAGAAAATAGAAAAATGATAAGGTATTTCCATAAAAATCATCTGAAAATTTACAGTATACATATACTTGGATTGACATTAAATAATACTAGATTACATTTAGTTATCGAGGTCCATGGCCTCAGACTCTCCGCCAGCAGAAACCAGGGGAATATCAATGACCTCGACCAGAGAACGTATGCTTTTATCCAGAACACCAGTGGTGCCTCTAGTGAATTTGTATGACTTTTCTTTCTTGCTTCGGACGTTAGGAGTTCTGTAGTTTCTAAGAAGGACAGATGGCTTGTCAGTCTCCATAATACAGAGGTCAACATTTGAGCCAGATCCCAGATCGTTCCAGATACCAGACTCAATGGCATCAGCAACCAGTGAAATAGCCTCATCTTTTGTGATATCCTTATGCCAGCTAGACTCCAGAACAGCCATGGCGGCCATTGAACCAGATCCAAGTGACAGGTAGAAGCCGACATCTGTAGAACCGTGGGCGTGGATAGAAAAGAGTTTAGGGCCGGTGGGATCGACTCCAGCAACAATCAAGTAAGCACCAATATGTCCTTGGTACTGAAAGAGATGCTGCTTGAGCATTGTGAGGGCGGTTACGACACGAGGCTTGCGGCCGCTTTCCAGGGCATGAAGTTCAATGTTTGAAGAGATGATCTGGGTGACCATTTCAGTGTCGGCTGCAGTACCAGCACCAGCGCACCAAATACTGGGTGAGATCATATGGAGTTTTTCACAGTTCTTGTCAGCTACAATGTCTCCAGCGGTGGCACGAGTATCAGCGGCAATGACAACACCACCTTGAAAGCGGCATCCAACAATGGTTGTACCAGTTGAGGTGGCGGTGGGCACAGGGACGCCATTGGCGGCCAGAAACTGGTTTCTCTGGAAATTGTCAAAGGAAAGGCCAGGCATTGTAAGGGAGAAAGTGAAGAATTAGAGGGGATGGAAGGAGGAAGTAGAAGAGGGAACAGGAAAATGAATGGAGAGAGCTAAAGAGAAGTGAAAACAATAGTAGGTGGTGTTTTGCTGGTGGCGGCGGAGGAAGTTTGGGAACATAGAAGGAAATATTAGGTAAGTAGCTTATATAATGATATATAAGCCAGTTGCAATTAGTTTGTAAGATATGTTAGTCAGCTGTCCTTAATAATGATCAGTCATATGTCTGTAATTATTAGTCAGATTGGGTCACATGCCTACCTCTTCTGGGATATTCCGGGGAAAGGAAGGTGACTTCTGGTGACTTTTCCCTGTTTGATTGTCTCCTTCTCTGTTTGTCTGAAAAGTAGTTTGACAGTCGTGTACCAGAGTCTGGGCATTGACCTTATCCGTCAGAATCTGCCAATATCGGACAATATTAACTTTGAATTTATTCTCGTAGAGAAGCAGCAGCAGCATAATAAGCATCATTAGCTTCTTTAGAATCATTGGCATCAACCAACCGTATTACCGTATCAACCGTATCATCCAATCATCTATTTACTCAATCACCATATCAGCCCAATCACCACCATCCCTCGTATCACCAGGATCACCAGCTTCATGAGAATCACCAGTACCAGGTCTGTGCTATTAACTTCTGTTGACTTGAAACCTTTTAATTTTCGTCTTAGTCTTCGTCTTTTTCTTCTTCTTCTTCGTCTTCTACACGGAACAACTGATCCCAGTGATTCTCTAGAGCAGCACAAGAGAAGAGCCCTTAATTATAATAAACGGATGTCATTAGTCCTTTCATAATCCATCCAATCAGTTCAGTTTCAATTGGCTTCCATTCCTGTTTAGTTTCTGTTCAGTTTCTGTTTAGGTCTTGTAGAAAACAGCGCCATCTCATATATTACATACATCACATACTATGTCTCGCTGTTCACTTTCAAGACGACTGGCATCCGGCCGTTAGAATTCCAGATACCTTACTCCTTTTTTTCTTCCAATATTATTTTTATTTTCTTTACGTTCTGTGGTTGTTTCTGTTGGTTGGCTGGGGTTGTCATATCTCTCCACTATTCACACACACCCATTATTGACTCCACTCTACGTCCAACTGTTACGTTGGTTACAATGAAGAGAAGTAAACTCTGAGCTGGTTAGTTTCATGTAAAATTTCTGAATGAATGAATAACTGAATATCGGTAGGCAGCTTTCTTCAATCCATTCCATCCCGTTGCCTATTCCGTTAACGCCCATGTAAAGACGCCGATGACCAGCCATGGACCATCCGATGTCGCCCGCCGTTCCGTGAGTTGAACCAGAAGAATGAAGAAAGAGAAAAAAAAAAAAAAAAAAAAAAAAAAAAAAAAAAAAAAAAAAAAAAAAAAAAAAAAAAAAAAAAAAAAAAAAAAAAAAAAAAAAAAAAGGGTCGCGTGCCTGAAATGTAAAAAAAAAAACAAAAATAACAAAAAAATAACAAAAAATAAAAAAATAACTACTAAACAGATGTTGCTGCAACGCTATGCCTGTTGTTATTGTTGTTTTCCCCAATCCCTAACCGCCCTAACCCCGCACTTCTTTTCTGTGGATCGTTCTAGTTCCATGCGGCTTTTAAGCAATTTCTGCATTAGGAAGTCTCTCCACAAAAAAGGGAATTTCCATTGTTTATGCTGATAATAATAATAAAACAAATTTATGACTTCATCATCCTTTTTTTTATTTTATAATTTTTTTTTTTTATTTCTTTCATATGACTTAACATCCTCTGATTGACTTCTTGATTGATTCATTGATCATTGACTGATGGGATCCCCTAGCAAAAAAAAGAAACTTGAAAAATTATATATTATAATTCAATATAATAAACAAAAAACAAAAAAAAAGAAACTGAAAAATTTTACTATTTAACCACTGAACTTCCTCCTCTTCATCCTCTTCTTCTTCTTTCTAGTTTTTCATTCCAATATTCACTTGCCTTAATATCCATAGAAAAAACAAAATGACTCTCACCGTAGATAAACTCAACAACAACGTCGTCAACGCCAAATACGCGGTGCGTGGCCGCCTAGCTATTCGCGCTGAAGAACTCCGCGACCAGCTCAAGGCCAACCCAGGCTCTCTCCCCTTTAAAAAAGTCGTCAACGCCAATATCGGTAACCCTCAACAACTGGATCAACAGCCCATCACCTTCTACAGACAAGTTCTGTCACTGGTCCAGTACCCAGACCTCATCAAAAACCCCAAAGCGTCTCTAGTGTACGAACAAGACGCTATAGAGCGTGCAAAGCAGCTTATTGCTGAAATTGGGTCCGTGGGCGCTTATTCACACTCTAAAGGTATTCCTTTCATTAGGAAATCAGTGGCCAAGTTTATTGAAAAAAGAGACGGATTCCCCTCAGATCCTGAACGAATCTACCTCTGTGCAGGTGCCTCTAATGGCGTAACTCAACTTCTCAACTCGCTCTCCACAGGCCCTTCATCCGGTTTCTTGATCCCAATCCCTCAGTACCCATTGTACTCTGCGACACTTACTCTTGTCAACTCTTCGGCTATTCAGTACCATCTGGACGAAGAAAAGGGTTGGGCAACAAACGTGGACGAGATTCGCTGCATTATCAATGTTGCCACAGGCCAAAATATTGACTTGAAGGCCATCGTGGTCATTAACCCAGGTAACCCCACTGGTGCCGTTCTCTCAGAACAAAACATCCGGGACCTTATTACAGTGTCTGCAGATCACAACTTGGTCATCATTGCAGACGAAGTATACCAGGCCAATGTCTTTGTGGGAGAATTCATTTCCTTTAAAAAAGTATTGTGCCAACTCCAGCGCGAACACCCAAATAGCAAATACGACAATGTCCAGCTGGCGTCCATTCACTCTACATCCAAGGGTATGATTGGAGAGTGTGGCCAGCGTGGTGGTTACATGGAACTCACTGGATTTGCCCCTGAAGTAGAAGAGAATATTTACAAACTTGCCTCTATTTCGTTATGCCCTGTGGTCACTGGACAGGTTTTGACTGAGCTCATGGTAAACCCTCCTTCCCCAGAGGGAGCTTCTTACAAACAATTCACGTCCGAATACAACAATATTTTCAATACCCTAAAGCATCGTGCTACTGTTCTTTACAATGCATTTAAGCAAATGGAGGGAGTTGAGTTACAAGAGCCCCAGGGTGCCATGTACTTATTCCCCAAGATTACCCTTTCCAAGAAGGCCATTGCGGCAGCTGAAGAAGTCGGAGAGGTACCTGACGAGTTTTACTGTCTGAAGATGTTGGAAGAGACGGGTATTTGCGTTATTCCAGGATCCGGCTTTGGCCAAAAGGAGGGTACGTTTCATTTCAGAACAACGTTCCTTGCGCCTGGTGATGATTACGCTTGTGATCTAGCTAGGTTCCATAAGGCATTCATGGACAAGTATAGAGATTAAGAAGGAGCTATATGAAATGAGCGAAAAGGAGAGAAGCGAATCGTGTATATAAAGGATATTTGACAGTGAAGATGATCCTTACGATGATGATTATGATGATGATGATGATGTATTATGAATCAAGTTTTATAATGACCATGCATTGCGAAGTAAAAATAAAAATAAAAATATAAAATCAAAAGTATATAGTTGAATGAACAAACCTGATTTATTTTTTTAAAAATATAATATTCATAAGCTCCGTATACAACCAAGGTTTGATGCAAACAGGTGGTGAAGATTGAGCTTAAGCATGAGCTTGAGCATAAAACTTTACAGTAACTAAAAGTGAAGATACTTTGAACAAAGTGTTTTTTTTTTTTTAGATTTATTCATCCAAATGAGATGAATTCAAGATCATGAATATCTTTTTATTTCAATTTCATGTTTCATTATTCTATAATAAATGAAATAAATAGGATAATTCAAAGAGAGCATATTTTGTATTGAACGAAACTTTAAATAAAGGGTTCATTTGCTTAAACCTGGGGTTATAAGAAAAAATAAAACAAAAACTAAACAAATGAAAAATTCAATCTGATCACCCCACAAAATGCACAATTACAAAATAAAACTAAAAAAAAAAATAAATAATCAGATTTTACTTGAATAAAAAAAAATTTTCATTTCCATTTGAATTTTCATCTTCTCAATTTCAATTTTATTTTGTTATTGAGAGAGAAAAAAAAGGCAAATTCATCTCAGAGTTGTCAAATTGTTTTTATTTATCAAGTCTTTTCATTTCATTTCATACCACGTAAAAACAGAGACTTACCAGTAACCAATGCCAGCATTTTTTATTCCGGTTTTAATTGTCACTGTATCAAAACGCCATGTAACAGTAGTAACAACGGTAGTAGCAGTAAGAGAAGTAGTGGCAGCAGCCCAAGTAGTGGAAGTCCCTCCCCCACAAACCACCCAACACTGTGGATTTGAGTTTACATATTGGGGGAACTGAATATTCCAGATTTATATCCACGTTTATTGCAAGTTTTATATTTTATTTTTAAAGGGAGAAGTTGGAATTTTAAAATTGAACATTCTCCGTATCTTACCGGAACTTTAACATTAAAAAACTACTAAATACTGAGTGTCGTCATGATCTGGTCTTTGTGAATACTTTTTACGTAGCTTTTGTAAAATACTTTGTTTCACTTTGATTTTTTTCAATCTCGGCTCATGAGATTGATGGTGATGATGATAATATACACTCATATGATTGCAATTGATTATTAAGTTCTATAAACATTTTCTGTCTGATTTTTTATTATTCTTATTATTATTACAATATTTTTTTGGTTCAAATCTTTTTGTCTTTTGTGCTTTCGTCTCCTTTTTTTTTTTTTTTTCTTTCTTGTCATACGAAAGGTCTTTTTTCATATACCGCCTACTACCGATTCGATGAAATCAACACATAAGCCATGATCGATGTAAACCGTTCCACAGTCAACTTCAACGCAATGTCATAAAACTCCATTGCAATTTCAAACCCATCGCCTGTCTGTTGGTCTTTGATAGCATACCATGACTCCTTGTCAAGCTTCCACACAACTGAATCAACCTCAGCTGTAACCGTTGCAGTACGACAGGTTTCGGAAAAAAAGGGCAGTTCGCCACATGTAGTACCAGCTAGAATTGATTCATAAATAGCACCTTGCTCTAAATCATAATCTGCACGGAGAATACCTGATTCGACCACGTAAAATCCCGTAGCTTCTGATTCGGAGGAATATAAAACGGTTCCCGCTTTGAGTTCTTCCCGCTTGAAATAACTGCTAACATTAAACCAAAATGTTTCACGTTTGTTCGTCAAGCCCTGGAAGGTTTGCATTAAAATGGGGAGTGGTTGCTTGAAATGCTGCCATTTGGATGCCGCGATTTGTGGATCTTCCCGCACAGTCTTGTCTGCTACTTGCTGCAAAAATGCTACACGTGGCGACCCTGCAATTTCTCCAATGCTGTCTCCTACTCCTGCTCCACTACTACCTGGGATTTCTAAGAATTTGTTCACACGTTGTGGTGACATGGAGTTTGCTCCCTGCGAAGCTGTTCCGCCTACACTTGATTGACGCTGTGATTGTGGTGATGTCGGTGGTTGTTGCTGCTGTGGATGTGCTTGCTGGGATGGCTGCTGATCGCTCCTGGCATGAATCAACTTGAGATGATCCCGTTGCTTATAATAATCCTTCAAAAACTGGTTCTCTGACCACTCCAGTGCTGAATTCAAATTGGGAAACAATCGCACATGGCTTTGTTCAAAGTCACTATTTGTATCACTGTCATCCTCTTCACCATCCTTGTATCCAGCCTCTTCATCTCCATCATTGTAACCATTTCGTGCATATGACTTTTCAAGTAATCCAACAGCCCTCAATGCCTGGATCATACTACCATCTTCAGTAGCACCTGAAATGAGCATAAACACTGATTTGGTATCCAGCAGACGCTTCATTCTAGCAAATGCTTCCGCAGCCGAAAAATCAATGGAAGATACAGACGAAATATCCAAAATCAAGTACCTTATAGGTCTAGCGGTAAAGTAAGCATCATCTAGCAAGTCTCGCACGGCCCGTTCAATTCGAACAATTGTGCCAAAGAAAATACTGCCACTGAGCTTGAGCACAAAAATCTGGTTTCCGACTTCACCCAAAAACCGCTGTTGAGCAGCGTTTCGGCGGACTGTAGAGCGAGCAACAGCACCAGTATATGTCGCTTTAATGGCACTTCTCTGAGAAGCTTGAATTACAAAAGACACGCATGCTAATACAATACCAACAACAATGCCGATAACAAAGTCCCAGGCTCCCATCGTGACAACAATCACCACAATTGTGAAATACTCAAATCTTGACACTCTGCCATAGGTGTCCACCAGGGCTTCGACAATCAGCTCAATTCCAAGCAGGAAAATAAGTGCACCTACAACCATGACAGGGATAAATCCAATAACACCAGGTCCTGAAATCATGACGCAAAACGTTGCCATTGCAAGCATCACTCCAGACAGCCTACTATCAGCTCCGCTTCGAATAAAAAGTACACTATTAGTGTATACAAGATAATTTTGAATACTACCCAAAAGTCCGGAAAGCGCATTGGAAATTCCATGTGCCAAGAGCTCTCGGTCAACATCCACGTTATCCTCTCCTATCGAAGCGGCTAGCGCAGGAACATTAATAGGAACATGAAGAATGCCAAAAAATGTCAACGCAAACATTGCAGGAATGGTACGTATAAGCGCAATGTAATCGACTGATTTGAAGTCATACAGGGTGTAGAAATGCCACCAGGGTTCACTAGAGGTAGGGCCTTGGAAAAGCCAGCCTGAGTCTCTGACATCTTGGAAACTAAGTCCAGGGATACACAAAACAGTAAGATGGAAAATGGCAAAAACTGCAATAAAGTAGGAGGGTACAAGCAGTGGGTGATGTGTAAACTTTTGGACAAATACTAGTAGTACAGCAAGCCCAAGTGGAAGAGTCCATTTGAGCAAAGTTATTCCTTGGAACATGAACAACAGTGTATCAAGGTTATACTCAATGTTACCATTGATGCGCGATGAAACCTCTAATCCAGTGACAATCAAAAACCATCCAACACCTCCAATACAGCCTACCAAAATATGTCTTGGGAAGAACCCAACCAGGGATCCAAGCCGTGCGTATCCGAGCGTGAAAAAAACCAAGCCAGTTACAATCGAACTGAAGGCGAACGCCAAAATAGTGGTAGAAACAACCGATTTGGGGTTATTTTCACCGATCTCAGTCACAAGGGTGGCAGCCATGGAATGGAAAAATGGAACAACCTCAATCATTTCAGAACCAACTCCACTGTGGAAAGCACTACCTCCCAGAGAATACACAAGTTGGGATACAATACAAGAGACGTAAAACATGGAAAGTCCGGCCGGTCCAAGGTTGGCAAATATAGGGTGTGCGACTGGAAATAAAATCATACCATAGGATAGTCCATCGAGGATATTGAGTAGCACACCTAGAATAACAGAAGGAATATATCCCAATGGTCGTTTAATGCATTCTTCCAAAATGTTTTCCTTGGTTACATTTTTGTTTGACCAATGTAAAGCTCTTTTTTTCCACGAAGAAGGTTTAAATGAAGAAAAGTAAGACTGGGAGTCCTCGCCTAATAGGGAGTCGTTGAATGTTTGGTATTCCAAATGGGGAGAAAGGGAAGATGGGCGGTTGTCAGAGTGCCTAGATGCATAAGGACTCAATGCTTGGGAGTAAGGTAAGGTACTGTCACCAGCAATGGGGAGAGGTTGGGTGGAACCATCAGCTGGGCCGTTTCCCATCAATGGAGTACGGTCATCAGCAAAAGAGCTATACTCATCTGGTTTAGGCGATCCTACGGTGTTGAAGCCGCTGCCAGTCGTAGTATTACTGGGAACGTGAAATAGCTGAGAATCTGGCGAACTGAATGACGACTTTTTATTTTTGAAAATATTGGATAAACTTGAGCCGCCGCGATGAGGATATACTGGGGCATTGGTTGCAGGCCATTCTTCTACCGCATTGCTAAAAGATTTACCCATTGAAGTGACATGAGTGTGTGGTTGTTGATGATGATGTTGCTGGCCGCCGAGTCTGGGGGAGTCCATCGTAGATCCGCTCACACTTCTCTGTCGGGTGGTGTCAGGCAAGCTTTCTGAGAAAAAGGGTTCATCACTGGGCCCATCAATGAGATCCTGCTCCAATGCTAGAGCAGCTAGACCAGCGGTCTGCTCTCTTAATGATGCCGTAGCTGGGTTTAATACAGGGTCGTTACCTAAGAAGAAACAAAGAGAGAGGTTAGTTATGTATAGCTTAATCTGCGATGTAAAAGGTCCATACCTTGATGAATTGAGCCATGAAAGTAAGAACGCGTTGAGTTACGAGTGTATGAATGTCCAAAGGTCGAAGTAGACTCAGAAAGACGGCGGTCGAACGAGGATCCAAACATGTTGCTACTCGATCCACTACGTTTACGCCCAAAGAAACCTCCAGACGTGAGACTTTCGCGCCTTCGAGACTGTCCATCAGGCTGCGAGTTAACGTCCATGGCGGTAAAATTGGATGGAAAGTTAAGATATATTGAAAAGTGAGCTGAAGAAGTAAAAGAATAAGAATGGCAGCAAGAAAAGAGAGAGTGAGAGAGAGAGTAAAAAGACTAATAGTAAATAAATATCAGTAAATAGAAAATGTTTTTTTTTTCCCATAATAAATTTTTAAATATTTATTTTTATTTTTTTATTTTTATTTTTTTATTTTTGCTACTTTTTACTCTCGCAACTTCCGTTTTGGCTCCAAAAATGGAAATTTTTTTGGATTTTGGATGTTTGGATTTTTATTTTTTTTCCATTTTTCTTCATTTTGTGGTTCTCAGTTCGAACAAAGCAAATCAGTTGAAGAAATCGAAACGGAGGCAGAGATTTGGTATCCAAGAGAAGGAAAGACTTTGTTAACTTAATATATAACGAAATTTAAGGGTCAAAATGAGGCTACAATGTGGTTTTTTTGTCATACTACTACCACGTAAATTGAGACATTAACTGGCCTCGTAAAAAAAAAAAAGCATAGTAAAAACCTCGGCAAGGCCATTGTCCAAAGCTTTACCTACTACCACATGTTACCATGTTACCAGCTGTTACCCAGACCTATAACTGCAGCCTCTTCCTTTGGCGTTTGACTTTCGAGTTGCGCGATTTGGATTTGCAGTCATAGCAACCGTAGCTAAACTTTCATATTATGAGCTCTACATGCTCCCGCATGATCTTTATATATTTATACACTTATATACTAATTATTTCTAGTCAATTTCAATCAACTCGTCTTCATCATCTATCACCTCAATTACATCATCTTCAACAGCATCGCCACATGTAGCCTCAACCACCTTAGCCCTCTTGGTCGGCGACCCATCTTGTAGCTCGTCCAGTTTCCGTTTCTGTCCAGGGGTCCCGTCAACGGCATCGCCAACAACCTCAAGGTCTTCTTCTCCATCTTCATCATCACCGGAATCCTCAGTGGGCTTTTCATACTTCTTTTTGAACTCAATTTTTGGAAATTCTTTAAGAATCTCAACAACTTGCTCGGCGGTTTTGACTGAATCATCCTTTTGAATATATAACTCAATGTTGGCCAACGGATGATCATCTCTTTCATCCATGACCGTCAAAAAGGACTCGTTATCTAGGCCCAAGTCAGTCAGGGTACGATCGAGATTGTCGTCGAAGTCGGGATCATAAATAAGTCCTGTCGTGACAATCGAAAACTCGTCAGAGTAATCCCAGTTCTCTTGCAATAACGTTTCTACAAGGTGCCGCAGAGTAGTGATGGAAGTGTCAATGGGAAGAATGGCTCGGGAGATACTACATGTCACGCATTCAGGATGCGGGCCCTGAGTTCGCTCAATGCTAAAAGCATGCGTCGACTCTCGAGATAAAAACACGGTTGGAACCTGCTCAATTATTTCTTTAAGCTTTCCTTGCTTACGGCCGTCGAGGATTTTAATCGATTGTAAAACAGAAAGACCAGCGATAATGGCATTGGTAGTAGCAATGGCTGGAATGATATTTCCGGCCATTTGCTTGATTTCAAACTTTGACTTGAGGTCAATGGAAAAAATATGTGATCTCAAGATTGCTGCAGCAGTAACAAAGTCGAGAGTATCTTCGTCATCCTTGTCAAATGATAAAGGAGTAGAGGCAGAGTAGCGGGCTTGCAACCGGGTAGTAGAATCTAAAAGTACAGAAAAAGTTTCCGGAATAGTCCAAATGGCTTGGTCTTTTTTGAGTGTATCTGCAGCAAGGACAGAAAGATCACCACTGGCGGCTAAAGCTTGTTCTTTAAGATCGTGGAAAGACAAGGACACAGGTGGTTTTCTGGTTTTCCACATGGTATCAATAGATGCCAGACGCTCGATATCTGAGGAAAAGCATTTATCAAAGATTTTTTCAGCAAACTCAGGCGTGCCAATAGTCGCTCGAATGGATTTCAATTCGTTGGCTTCCTTCTGCAAGGTTTGAAGTTCTTGAGCATTGTCTTCTGTTTGAGTGTTGTCCATGGCGGTCTCAGGTTGCTCTTCATCGAACAGCTGGGAAAATAAATAGCTTTTGGCCCAGACAATACAGTGGATGGGTTGAGATGGAGTAGATCGAATGGTACAAACAGCAAAGGATTTCGGGGTTTCCTTTGGATTACATTCATAGCATTCTGTTAAACCTCCAACGATTGCTTGGGTCTGGCCACGAAAACCTGACGTTCCACTCTCTATTAGAGGAACGTTGGCAGTGAGGCACATTTTGTTGACGTATGACCGCGCGTCTTTGTTGTCAAGGGCATTGTATATAATGTCAAAACTTTGGAACCACGACAGAGGAAATAAAGTGGTGTCTTTAATATTTGCAAAGTGTGGAACAATCTTGACATTTGGATTAAACTTGCTAGCGGATTCTGCAGCCACAGATGACTTGGGCATTTTAATATGTTTGTGTCTGAAGAGAAATTGGCGATTGAGATTACTCAAATCAATGGTATCAAGATCGACCTACACGGTTAGTTACTTGCCTGAGAGAATGCAATCATAATATGAAATGAAATCAGCACTTACCACATGGATCTCGGACAGACCAAGTAGAACCAGGTTTTTAAGCAGCTCGCATCCAATGCCTCCAGCTCCTACCATGAGAGCTTTAGCCTATACGCGTTAATTGAGATGTTTTGAAAAAGCAAAATAATACAAAATTAAATCACTTACTGATTTAACTGGTTCATAGCCAGACTCGCCAAAGGTCTTGGTAGCATATTCAGTTCGTTCAGTCGTCATTTTGGCATGGCAGAGGAGAGCGATGAAAGCAAAAACACGCAAATATTTGAATGAGGGTTAGGGCTGTCATTACAGGCTTGGAAGGATCATGATGAGACAAAAGCCTTCATAGAGGGAAGTCTAATGAGCATCAAAGTATCAGGGTATAAAAGTAATGCAGGTAGTACTGATTATTTTATTTTATTTTGTGTATATGATTTTGTATTCCGGGAAATCGAGAATGCCGTTCGAGTGAACTGGATCACTAAGGAATCAAGGTTCGGAACCAAATATTGACATTTACCATAAGAAACAATATAAGCAGGGTTTTACAGGAAGAAGTCAACTCACCTGGAAGTGATTTAGACACCGAGCGTCAAACGGGGATCTGATGGGAAGGGAAGAAGGGCTACGGAGCGGCCTTTGGTGAAGGACATGGAAGAGCGGTTAGCCAGATGTTGGAGTTGGAACATGAGCGAATATGGATAGAAGGAGAGGGTTGAATTGAAATTGACCTTGAGAACAGCAATCAATGTTCTTCCCTTGACCAGTACAAATGCTACTCTCAAGACGTCCTTTCATGATGATTCTATTACCAAGACGAGTTGAAAATAAAAACTAAATATATAAAAAATAATAATAATAAAAATAATAATAAAAACCTTCTCCGTGAAGAGAAAAGTGAAAAGTTCGGTTCTCGTCGGACTTTCTCTAAAGCAGCAGCAGTGGCAGCAGCATCCAACGTACTATCCCATACTGGACGGTTAGACCCTAACCTTTGCTTTAGCTTAGTTTCTTGTTCCTGCCAGCCTCCTCCTCTGCGATTTGATTTGCGTATTTTCCAAATATTTTAAATAGTAAAAATATTCAAAAATATTTAAAAATATTAAAATCCTTTTCATTTCATTTTACATTTCTTTCTTCTTTCCTTCCTTTTTTTCTTCTACTCTTCTCTCTCAACTACTCTCTACCCTACTCAACTCTCTCTACCCTAATCAACTCTCTCTACCTTCACTATCAACCCCTAATCTTCCCACGATGCTCTCCTCTAGATCTCTCTTTCGCGCTGCTACCCCTCTTTGGCGTGCTCAGGTATGTTAACTCTTTTTTAGTTTTGAGATCTTTGTAGTTTATCATCCTTTGGTATTTGGCTGTTTATGAATTGGCTCTTCTTTTGTCTTTGTATGGACAGTGCAATGTGTCAATTTTCTCTTTCTCGTCCTTCTCATCGTCATCCCTCCCTCCCCTCGTCTCTCCCCTCGTCCTCGTTATTCTCGTCCTCCTCCTCGTAGCGCTGATTTTGTTCTTTTCTTCTCTTGGAAATCGCTGCCGCACTGCCGCAGACGGGCTTCGTTCAAAAACCCGCAAAAGGAACATCCACCCACTCAAAGCCGAGACTCGGACAACATGAAAAATAAACAACAACAACCAACAACGACAACCTGCTCTGAACGCACCACAAATGAACGTGGCTGCTGCTCGGCTATCTTTGAGGGTTTTGTGGTTCATGTTCGACTTGACAATTGAACTATCCGCTCACTCTTCTTTCAATGCGTACACGTACAGGGCTCTCTCGGCAGTACGGGAGTCTACCGCACTACGTGGGGCACAATTTCAACTAATCAAAAACACACACCAGCCACTACTATTTCATGCCAAACAACCTACAATTACCTTTTCACTCTCTTTGATTCGTTACGTGAACTAACTTATTTTCTTTTAGAGAACTTATGCCACCTCTGTTGCCTCTTTTAACGGCAAGAAAAACTCAAAGGTATGTTCAAATGTCCTCGAATTTTAATTTTTCCGTGCCTGTTTTTCCGAAAGTCTCCTACTTCATTGTAGCCTCTCTCCCTTTTCCCTTCATGCACTAACTCTAGCCGCCAATAGGGTAACTTCACTGTCACTTTGATTGAGGGTGATGGTATCGGTATCGAAATCTCTGAGGCCGTCAAGGACATTTACAAGGCTGCTAAGGTCCCCATCGAGTGGGAGCCCGTTGATGTTACCCCCATCCTCGTTGACGGAAAGACTACCATCCCAGAGGCCGCTGTCAGCTCTGTCCGCAAGAACCTGGTCGCCCTCAAGGGACCTTTGGCTACCCCCGTTGGTAAGGGTCACGTCTCCCTTAACTTGACTCTCAGAAGAACTTTCAACTTGTTCGCCAACGTTCGTCCTTGTAAGTCTATTGTTGGTTACAACACTCCTTACGAGGGTGTAGATACCGTCCTTATCCGTGAAAACACTGAGGGTGAGTACTCTGGTATTGAGCACGTTGTTGTCCCTGGCGTTGTCCAGTCTATCAAGCTCATCACCAAGCAGGCCTCCGAGCGTGTTCTTAGATACGCTTTTGAGTACGCTCGTTCTATTGGCAAGACCAAGGTTCTTGCTGTCCACAAGGCCTCTATCATGAAGGTCTCCGATGGTTTGTTCCTTTCCACTGCTCAAGACCTTGCCAAGGAGTACCCTGAGATCTCTCTTGAGTCTGAGCTCATTGACAGCACCTGTCTTCGTCTGGTCACCGACCCTGCTCCTTACCAGGAGTACGTCATGGTCATGCCTAACCTTTACGGTGATATTCTGTCCGATCTTTCTTCTGGTTTGATCGGTGGTCTTGGTCTCACTCCCTCCGGTAACATGGGTGACGAAGTCTCCATTTTCGAGGCTGTCCATGGATCTGCTCCCGATATCGCTGGTAAGGGTCTTGCTAACCCCACTGCTCTGCTGTTGTCTTCTGTCATGATGTTGAGACACATGGGTCTTAACGAGCATGCTGCCAAGATTGAGGGTGCTGTTCTGGAGACCATTGCTTCCGGTAAGGAGAACCGAACTGGTGACTTGAAGGGAACTGCTTCTACCAAGCACTTCACTGAGCAAGTCATTAGCCGATTGTAAAAATAAATAAAGAGAAAGCGTGTGTGTGAGTGTGTGTTGTAATATCTATAGAAATGAAATGAACTAATATCTAATAAAGAGTGTTTAGTCTGAATTTGTTTTGTAAATAAAGTTTGTTTAATAAGAGAATTGGCCATAGTAAATGTTGGCATCAAGGCTCAAAAGTGTGTCACAAACTTTTTGGACCTCTCATATGTGTTATGAAAAAAACAAATACTAGGTCAAGTCGAGAAACACTTTGAATGAATTTGATTCAATTTATTCTGTGTTTGTGTATGGTTTACTATTTACTAGTTAAAATCCTGACCAAATTAAATACGAAATAAAGGGTTTAGGAAAGTTTCAGTTACATCTGAGCTTGAAAAGAGTGGTTGGATTCAAACATGTCTAGGACGTCAAAAACATTTATTACCCTTTTGAAAACAAAAAGTATGTTAAGTAAATTAGAATCCAACTTGAGCCAATTAAATATCATTAGTTGACATTAGGACATCAAAAAGCGATGGTACCATTGATGAAAATAGCCGACTTAAATTTAAGCTTAAACTGGCAATGAATCTAAAGGAATAAATTTAAACAAATTATGTACTTTAAAATCACTAATAAAAATCTCTAAAGTCTAAGAGAAATATATTAAAAAAACCAATCTTGAACTTTTTTATGAATCTATTAAAATAAGAGAATGCGAGCTTTAATTGTACGGCCTAAGCTAAGTTATAAGAAAAGATATTTTCATAAATGATGACCCTAAGATAATCCTAGTGTTAATACAAAAGAATAGAAAGCAATTAGTCCTAGAATCAATCACTACTTTTATGTCTATTATCATGGGTGCATACCAAGTGCAGTACTTGTAACTAGGAACGTTTATGACTCTGCTAAATTCCTATGGAATGACCCTATGGATTGTGCTATGAGGATGATCAAGTTCCGGAATCTAATTGAGTGAGAGCATAAGCACATAACTCTTATTAAGTAAGTTTTGTGACCTAAAGGGCATACCAGAAGGAAATAAAAACCAATTCATAAGTGAACCATTTGTATAGCCTGTAAATCAAGAAGAAAATAGGATGAATAACGAATTATATTGAAAAAAAATGAACATTAAACAGAGAAAAAATAAAAGAAAAGTTTAAATAAAATTGTTGTTAATCGGCCACTGCTAGATATCTGCATTCTACGGGATCAATTTTAGGTTTTGGATGATTCTTGTCTTTGCACAAGGTGATTATTGTTGGCATTGTAAAAAAAAAAAGTAAAAAGATGTAAGAAATGTCATGTCTTCAAATCACAGTCCTTGTATCAGACTGATCAATCGTATCAAATAATTCATAATAATATGTGCACCTTTGGTGCCAAAGAGTATGCTTAACAAATTGCATAAAAATAGTCCGACCTCTAGTCTAAAACCGGCGTTTTGGTCTTGATGCACGTCCAGATTTACCAGCAAGCCTGGCTTCAAGTTCCTTTTTGCGTTTTTCCAATTCTGTTTCATGTCTCTTTTCTGCTGATACTGCAGTGGGAGTTGGAACTGAACTACTCTCAAGGGTCGACTTCTGGATCGTGTTAGCACCAGGCAAAGTTGGGGTAGGCAGCACCTGAGCAGGTCTTCGCTTAGAATCAAGGTCTGATGCAAGTGAACTTGAAGCAGTTGAGAACTGCCGCATCTGCTTTTTGGGAGATGGACTAGGGGGTTCACTAGCAAGGGAATCAAAAGCTGGGAACTTGCGCTTCTGGGGTGAATGAAGTGGTGATGATGATAACGGAAATGTGAGAACAGACGCTGCTTTGGGTTCTTCTTTTATATCTGGAACAACGTCATCTTCACTTGCAGTTGATTCACCTTCATCAGGGTTATTGTACAAAAGGGGAGGAGAAGAAGGGATCATGCCTTCAGGAAGTTTGTCTCTCGATAATGGGCTGGAGCTTTGGTCCGTCATGACCATAGAGCCACGCCAAACACATCCTAGAGCGTGGAACCCCCATAACGGAGGAACACGCTCAGTCATGGAACGGGTGAGGATTTCGTCCACATCAGCAGCTCCAGCTTCGCCGGCTTCCTCTCGCTGTGATATCCATCCATCTTTCCATTCGTCAGGATTAAAGGTTCGAGATGCTTCGCGATGGATTCGAGGCAGTTCAGTAATGTGGTATTCCTCCCGAAGATGCCGAAGATGAAAGTCCTTTTTACGAATTAATGTGATTAGGTCTGAAATTTGTTGGCCCTGGGCATCTATAACACCAACCAAACCAAGTATTAGTGTTTGAAATACTAAAATATACCTTGGGTCGGACATTTCCAAAGGCAACAGTGAGAACTTCCACTCCAGCGAGTTTTGTTCAGGCTGAGAAGAACGCAGAGAATGTGATTGAGATTGTGACTGTGAATAGATTTGCTCAAGGGATTCCGGAGGAGGATCCTTGGTCTTTACTAGGAGTGTCATTGCAGATTTTCTTTTATTCAATTTTATAGACCGCTCCGATAACTCATCCAACTTCATAGTTAAGGCTTTTCCTAGCATTTCCAAAACCCGACGGAAATTTGCCAGGCTTTGCTTGGGGTCAATGTTACATGTTTTGGTTGAAGTACGGTCTGCACGTTGAATGATTTGCTGGTAGGGCAGAAACTCTATCCACACATGCCGAAGATCAGTAATATATAATGTGTAGCTTTCGGCTTCAATATCAAAGCGATGTAGTAACAGTCTGTACCCAGGAACCTGGAGTTTGAGCCAGCGTGAAGGCGCGTCTTCCATTTTTCATTGAAGTTATGATATGAGGAAGGGAGGAAGTCACGGCCGCTCAATGGGGAAATAATTTAGCGGAGCACAGAATCATAATAAGATTAAGGAAGTACAAAGAGCTTTGCAAGGTAAGAACAAAGAGTACCTATGACAAGGTTAATAAATTTATATTAGATATTCAGTCGATCTGGAGTGAATGCCAGTAGCTGTTCAGCACACCTCGGTATTTCATAAAGCTGAGCTTTTGACAAAACCCGGAGCCTAAGCTTGGATCTTAGGCCTACGATGAACCCAGTAAACGTGATGCTAAACTAAAGTTGTAGGTAAAGTATTTCGCATTATTTCAAAGCATTTCACCGTACTAATCATACTGTGCTTCATCTTCAGACCATCAACGGTTCGGATGTTTCATTTGAATTAAATTTAATTTTTTTTTGCCTTTGAAATTAACAAAAAATAAAAAACCCAAAATCATAAGGTTGCGTCAGCAGAACTTCGTTAAATTTCCAAGCCCCAGCGACGACATTTCCCAAAATTTTCATTTCACTTTAATTTTACCTTCACTTTTTATATAATAAATTCCCGTAACTTTACTCTCTTCTCATTCACCTTCGCTCTTTCATGATTCTGTAAGGACGAAATCTTCCACACCACAAAAGGAACGCTCTCTATTCTTTAATGCTCTATCGGCTTAACCTGATTGGGCCGTGGTCGTTCTATTTTGTTTTATTGGTAACCGCAGTCGCCGGTGCCCCCGTTGACCTTGCCAACAATGTCAAACTGGGCAGCTCTGTAGACAGTGCTGCTGCTGCCGCCGCCGCTGCTGCCGCTGCTGTTATGACTCCTGAAGTGCCTTGGTACTACAGGATTTTTTCATGGCAATTTATAGCTGCGACATTTCTAGTTCTATCCCCTATAACATCTTATGGAGACACAGTTTATACGATCTGGCGAACCAAATCGTGCGCAGGCTTTTCCCTTGACTTGTGTGGAATCATGCTTGTTTCTAGTATCCTGAGAGTTGCATTTTATTTTGGCGAGCCATATGAGCTTTCTTTGCTTTGGCAGTCAATTTTAATGATTGCAATCCAAATCGTCCTTTTAGCGCTGGTTCTCGCCTACCGTCAGGACCCGCTTCCGGATTCCCCTTCAAATGTTGTAGCCATGTCAGATTACAACAAACAGTTCTTCAGGTCTGCCAGTGGCGGTAAATCTTTACTTGATATTGATCCAGTCAATGCTCAGCTTTCTCTAGGCGCTGGCATGGCTCGCCGAAAGTCTGTATCTGAGATTATTCATAACCTGCGACCAGCTAAGTCAGTTTCGGTGTTAAGACCAGTTCCTGAGTCAAATGATAATATAACTAGTTTCAGCGCTCAGGACATATCCGGCCGTATAGTTCCACTAGCACGCAAAGTATCGCGTGCAATCCGTACATCATTTATTTCTGGATCATCCTCATCAACAACTTCTACTGCATACCCATCTTTTTCTTCATTACTTGCATACACACCACCTGGTTACGGTGACCGACCGTTCAACCTGTGGCAATGGACAGATGATATTGTCTATTGGCAATTTCTATTTTTGCTGAGTCTAGCGTTATTTGGAGCACATCTTGTGCTGGGCACTTGGTGCTGGACTTATATTCAATTAATCGGACTTGTGGGCCTTCTTATTGAAGCTGTGCTTCCCCTTCCGCAAATCATTACAAACGCAGAGTGCCAGTCGGTGCAAGGGTTTCGTCTTTCTCTTCTGGCTTCATGGCTTGCCGGAGACGTCTCGAAGCTGACGTACTTTCGGTATGGCGTTACAAACACTTTAGCACCGCAATTTATATTTTGTACTCTTATCCGATTAGTACTAGATTTATTTGTGGGTGTGCAGTATGTGTTTTACAGTATTGTTTTGCCTGCCACGTCGTCCATGAGACCAGTAAAGAGTGATGGAATGGCGGAAGTGGTTGAGCTAAAGCCTATGAAGTTCCCGTCTACTTCAGACGACTTTCAGGCTAATATTATGCAAGCTCAACAACAACCGCCGTATCATGATGATTTGAGTGAAGTGGATTTACAAAGCACTCAAGATAATTTAATGACTTCTCAAGGTCCTCTGTTGTTCACGAAAACAAGACAGCGGTCACATAGTATTAAGGCTGCTACTGCTAGCAGTGGTTTAACCTGACCTAGATGGTTTGGTATTAAGATGTAAAATAGATGATAGATTTAGACAATCAAGAAACTACAAATCCAATTAGTTAATAATAAATATAATTTAAAGATATTCGAATTTCACTTGGAAAAGCTAAGTATCTAGAGATATGAAGTTTCAAAAGAGATATCTATTTTTCTCACTCTTCATGATAAGTTCAGCATTTTTTTCTGAAAAATGGAACACCAGCAGTAAAAAGTATATTGTATAAGTGTTTCCACAAGTTTTGAGAAGGGTTGAATTGAATTAAAATAAAACTTTCATCAACAGTCTTTACCTCCCTTTCTGTGAAGTCAAATACTAATGTCAGCAAGATTCATTATTTACTTAACCAGGAAAAGTGAAATCCTACTGAAAACCGACTGGAAGGAGGGACTCAGCTCAATTCTAGAATTTTAAATAATTTTTCAAACGTTCGTATTTCCTTAAAACTAGAATAAATTTTAGTTTCAATTGACATCTCTTCAAGCTACGGGATTTCGTATATCCATATATCTAGGGATACAACTACTACCTTGGCAAATCCCAACCATTGATCAGCAGAAACGTCAGTATAGATGAAACATTATAAACAGGGAAATCAAGGATAAACTTAAGGTCATGCTGCTTAAAGTCATTTATTTATTCAACACCTTTGAGATTAGGTTCATGAAGAAAATTGGATCTGAACCTTTTTTTTCGGATTTAGGACGATTAGCGTGGGACCCAAGTGAATTAAAAATTAATGCGTTGAACCAAAAACAATTAAATCAAGCAAATAGGCCGAGGAATACAATTGAAAGAAAAAGAATATGGATAATATAATCAAAATAATATAATCAAAAGAGAAATATAGAATTGCTAAGCTAATCTTTTTATATTGTGCCATAGGAAAAATAACAAGAAATTAACAAACAGAGCAATAAACATAAAAACATAACAGAAACAGTGAACAGACGAAAATAATAACGGACGAAATCAAGAGGAATAGTAAAAGAATAAACTAGGAATAGCAAGCCGGAAGAAGAACAATCAAACAGATAAACAATAAACCTTAATAAGGTAGATAAAAGTAAAACAAAATGGCAGATAAAATAAAAAGAAGAGCAAAAAAATAGTTCACAGAATGGAGCTCAGGGTACAAACGTAATTAATGAATTTCCATAATTAACATAATTAAGAGTTTGACATTTCAACATCTTGATTAAGTCCACCGTTAGACAAACCCGCAGACGCACCATTGGAATTGGTAGAGACAGCACCGGGTACCACATTAACAGAGTTAGCTGTACGCTGATCATTAGGAGACTTTTCGGAGTTAAGTTCAACTCCATTTTCTTGGCCTTGGCCTGGTGCTGCATTGTTAGTTGTCGCCGTTGCCGCTCCAGATGGAGGCACTCTCACGTTTACAGTAGCAGGCTGACGGCTCGAACCAGCAGGCTGTTGTTGCTGCCGTTGCTGTTCACACCACATATTTGCACGTTCTAGTGTCTCATCCACTATATTTATAATAGATCCCAACATGTCAAGTGCTTCATTAGCCAACGACAAGACTCGGTTACCAATCTCGGTGTGCTGCTGTGAAAAAGAGTTATTTGAGTTTTGCGATGAAGACTGAAGATCTTCGCCAGTACTACTCGTATTGGAGGTAATCGGAGACATTAGACTGGACGTTCCGTCATCTGTGTATACAGATTCACCTGAAAATGTTCGTTTATGGTGTCGTCCTGAAGTTGCAGAGGGCGGTGACAAAGCTTGTGAACCTGAAGCCGCACTAACGGGAGGAGTTCTTGTTGGGGAAACAGTAGCATCTCGGGGATTATTAGTAGCATTATATCTCCGAAACAAACCAAAGGAGCTTCCAGAACCGTTTTTACGAGCCGAAACGGTGGATGAGGTAGAAGAAGAAGGTTCAGGTGCCAGAGTAGTGACCCATCTTTGTGGCAATCTCAAAATATAGCTTCGAACGTGAGAACGAGCAGGCTCAGGCAAAGAGTTACCAGCGTAAGTGGATAATGCAGAGACCACTTTTCGTATAGTCCAGATGATGTCCTTTTTAATGTTGTTGACTGTTTGGGTGAAAATAACCTTAGGGTCACGTTTCTTGCGGTGGGGATAGTCGTTGGGAACGTGTTCGGAGGCAATAGACTGAGCCATGGCGGCTGCTTTTTCCTCCTGCAAAAGTTCCTGCAGTTGGTTGACCTTGGTAGCAATATGAGTGTTTGCAAGTTTAAGCAAATGAAGGCAGTATCTCAGGCGCTGTCTGTTTTCATATGACAAAGTAGTAGCAATTGAAGTGGCAGTCACAAGCCATTTGGAAAGATTGGTAGAACTAGTTGTGGGGGTAACATTAGGACTATTCATAGAGCGTAGAGGAGGGAGCGTCGTGGGGGGATCTTGTCGTACAGAGGGAGACTGGGAAGCGGGAGGTGATGGAGATGCAGAGAAAGAGTTAGAGTTAGGAGAGTTGGTGGTCATGCGAGATGAGATTACAGACTCGAGTTTTTCAGCGCTTACTTTGAACCTTGGAGAAAACGATTTTGAATTTTCATAAACACGCACGGCAGAGGAGACAAGAGGATTGAGAAAATTGGGGTATCTTGAAGACCTTCTACTGTTTGCCGAGTCTATAGAACTCAAGGATGGAGAAGTTGGTCCAGGGGATACGCTGGGCTGATCTGAAAACGAGGACGACCTAGAGTGATACGGAGAGTTTCGGTTTCGATAAGAGTGGGTGATTTTGTGGTGGTTGTGTCTTAAGTATGGGCCCTGATTATTTATCGGGGAAGCTGAAGCAGCAGGCTGGATAGGGGGCAGAACGAAGCTTTGGTTTGACACAGGTACTGAGCGCAGACTCTCAAGGGCTTCAGCTGCGATATGGATGTCTCTGTTTTCTGAGAAGTCTGCGGAAGAGATAGGCGACGTAACTGCGGATGGTGAGGATTCTGCCGAAAAGAATAGCCCAGTGGAAGGAGGAGAAGTCATGGGTACGTTTCGATAGGTCCAACGTACTTATTAACTATAATAACAAAAGAGAAGGAGAAAAAAAGAGTTTAGTTTTTTATTTGTTTGATATGATGGAGGAGGAGAAGGAAGAGGAGGACAGAAGGAGGACAGAAGGGAGCAAGAAAGGTGGATGTGATAGTAAGTATATTATTATTTTATTATTATTATTATTATTATTATTAAGTTATTATTGGGATTTCGTTTGTTCACATGTAAAATTTTGGACTTGAGAAACCCACCACCACCCAATGAAGAATGGAAAAATGAGAAACATTGAAAGGTTGGAAAATGGCAAACCAAAACCTTGAATACCAAGAAAAAAATGAAACGGGAAAAAGAGCTTGTTCGGGGTACTTACATGTTAATACAGAACTAAAGAAAGTAGTCTGATTGGTTTACTGTCTGTTGTGGCAGATTTTGGAAGGTTTGGTAGAGTTCGATGAAGGCGATAGAGCAGGTGGGCGAATGTTTGTATGTTTTTTATTATAATTATTATTATTTTTAATTGTTTTTCAAATGAAATGTTTTCTTCTTTCCATAGAAAAAGTATCGATAGTGAAAATGATGATAATAATGGTGATGTTCAAGTTGGTGATGGAGATCAGAGCGAAGGAAACAAGAAACTTATCAAGTAAAAACAAAAAAATTTAATAAAAATTTAATAAAATTTAATAAAATTTATTATAATAAATATATTAAATTCTGTTAAACTAAATTTATTGAAAAATATTATAAAAAGTGTTGGGAAACAAAATTTTAAGCTCAGAGAAGAGAAAATCTTCCTCATTCTAACAAAAGAAGTGACGTAAAATATAAAAATATAACACTTGAGAATGTGATAAAGAATCACGTGAAGTGGTTAGGGTATTTATTTAAGATTTGGACTAATTTCAGGTGAAATCAAAAGTAAGTTACTTATGAGACTAGTCTACTTTGGGTAATAAATTAGAAGGATTCCATAAATTCCATAAAATTTCCTAAAACGGATATTATCTGATTTGGACATATTCTCATATATCACAGTAGTTGTATAAAACAAAAACTCACCTTCTTCCTAGGCCTGTCATCAACGGTTCAAATAACTGGTTGGCGTTTTTTTGTTTTCTTGTCTCAAAAGCAAATTAGCATGAACCAATATAAAGACTTTTAAAACTAATAACGAATGGCATAACCTCTCAGTGTTGTTCATCAGACCTAAATACACATGAACAATTTCAAACCATAAACATGTAAACATGGGTAAACTTATTTAGTTTATTGTTGCACTGCTCTAACAAAACTGTTTAGGAATGTTGCTCCATGAAACGAATGGCATATATCCATATATAGTCTATATGCCTCTAAGTAACGTTTAACTTTTATATCTTCAGTTACCATGAAATTCTTTACCATCAATTTTCATATTAAATGAGTATCATGTCTTACAAACCGTCTCAGCATTTATTTCCAGTATAATAATGCTATCAAACTTTGAAACTCCCTAGTCCTTTCTCCTGAAATTTATTTAATTTACCTCCTGACTACAATAATTTAGTACAAAATATTCACAAAAATTCTGACTAAATAAAATCCATTAACAATTACAAAACAAACTTAATAATAAAAACAATCATGAAAATAAATAAATACTGCGGTATATCGACCAAAGTCATTTAAATACGTTCACCGCGGAGACGGCGGGCAAGAGCGATATCCTTCTTCTGGATAGTAACACGCTTGGCATGGATAGCGCACAAATTGGTGTCCTCAAAGAGAGAGACGAGGTAAGCTTCAACAGATTCCTGAAGAGCACCAATGGCTGATGACTGGAAACGAAGATCAGTCTTGAAGTCCTGGGCAATTTCACGCACCAGTCTCTGGAAGGGGAGTCTTCTAATCAAAAGCTCAGTGGACTTTTGGTAACGTCTGATTTCACGAAGAGCGACAGTACCAGGCTTATATCTGTGGGGCTTCTTGACACCACCTGTAGAACCTGCGGGAGCAGACTTTCTAGCAGCCTTGGAGGCGAGTTGCTTTCTGGGTGCCTTACCACCAGTGGAGTTTCTAGCAGCTTGCTTAGTTCTAGCCATTTTATTTCTGATAAGTTGGGTTGGGTTGGGTTGGGTTGGTTGGTTGTTGAGATGTAAAGATGTAATAATAAGATAGAAGGAAGGAGGAAAGAAAAAAAAACCTTTGAAAGGGAAAAGTGGCGATATTTAAATAAAATTGCACTTTGAACTTGATTGCGGCTGGGCAGTGGGGGTTAGAGAGATAGTGCTGTGTTTAAGGATTGCGAGTCCAAGATATACACGTATTGTGGGTTAGTTTGAGAACGGCGTGACAGGGAGCTAAGTGGTGGTGGTTGGTCCCAAGTTAACTCATCCTGACTTCTGGCATTTTTATTGGCCAAGAGAAACCCATTGGGTTTTTGAACAACACTCCAAATGCTGTTGTCATGTATGTGTGCAACAAGACCAATGTCGAGACAAAACAACTTTCCAAACGTTTTTACTATGTGTTGTGAGTCTAGATGTATGCAACTTTATATTAGGGTACGGGCTAGTGATTGGGAGGAATGTAGTTTTGAGTCCACAAGGCGAATATCAGAGAACGTTGTGAAAGGTCTGTGATTTACAGGTACTATGAGTAAATCACAGTCCATATGGCATTTATTTTTGTTTTTCCTTCTCCCAATCTTTCCTGCCGACTTGACACCTAAAGCGCAACAAAAACACTCACAAATTCACGTATTTCTCCTTTTTTGTTGCATTTAGCTGAACCAACTTTTGTATGGTCAATGTTTCAAATAACTCAAAATGTTTGTGTTCAAGTCCTCAACCATTGATAGATGCACATTTCAGTCCGCGCCTGCGAACTTCTCAGTCTATTAGTTCTTTCGCGACTTGCCCTCCTCTTTCCTCACCAATGAGAACTCCCTGTCAATAAAGTATATATATATCATCAGTTCCCTCGTCAAACTATTTCTTTTCTCTATCAAACTATATCTCTTTCTCTCTCAACAACTCAACATCACTTGGATTGATTTTATCAACCATCACAACTTATCTTTTTACTCTCTTCAACAACTTAAGAACAACTATATACAATGTCTGGACGCGGTAAAGGTGGAAAAGGCTTGGGAAAGGGCGGTGCTAAGCGCCACAGAAAGATTCTACGTGATAACATTCAAGGAATCACCAAGCCTGCCATTCGTCGTCTTGCCCGAAGAGGTGGTGTTAAGCGTATTTCTGGTCTTATCTACGAAGAAACCCGTGGAGTCCTGAAGGCCTTTTTGGAATCTGTCATTCGTGATGCTGTCACCTACACTGAGCATGCCAAGAGAAAGACTGTTACTTCTCTTGATGTTGTTTACGCTCTGAAGAGACAAGGCCGTACTCTTTACGGTTTTGGTGGTTAAACAAAAATATAGAGAGTTCTTTTGCTACCTATTTCAACCACACCTTTATTTATATGTTATGGGCTCTTCTTTTTTATTATTAGTTTTGTCATGGTTTTTTTAATGTTTAAGTTGTTTATTATTTGATAGTGCTATTAATTTACTATTTGAAAGAAAATATTTACATTGTAAAACGAAGTAGACATGGATTGGTTTCAAAACCGATGGATGAAGGTATATTTGTTTGTAAATGAGTAACTTGAAATCTATATGAATCCATTTAAAAAACATGGTAATACAGCTAGATCATTTCAATTCATTCCACTTAATGTTTACGGTAGAGTCATTACCGCCTCAAAAGAGCATTCATCTATAATTCTCACCGTGCTAGTTGTACATGGATTAAAAACTTCATTTTGTCGTATTCAAACAACAGTAGAAACGTAGGGCCCAAAATCAATCTCGTTCTTCTATATAATCATGATGGCATCACCATGGATTAACTCACATTTCACTGTCTTTGCTTCACCTTCTTTCAATAGCTGCCATGTGTACTCAGTATATTTACCTCTATAAATGCAGTCACGTTGAGCATGGTCTTAAAATACCCTGCAGTCATCCCACATCAACACATTATACACCAGAACCAGCTCATTATTCACCTTTGGGTCCTCAAAACAAGCCTGAACAGTCTTGTGTTAACTACTATAGACTCCAGTTAGACAAGTCTTGTCATGAGTGTGTTGCCCATGGAATGACTTTCTAACGTACAAGTACGTACTTCTTAGTCCACTTTGGTTTTGCTTTTAACTTTATCCTAAACAAGGTTGCTGTGAGGCTTGTATACGGCTGAAGTTCTTTTAAACGAGAGATCCATCTAACCGACAAACATCGTGGACTTGAATTCGAATCTGAGTAACTTTGGGGAATTGCTAGCCCTTTGATTACAAAGATTCACTGCGGATACTGGCTATTTATTTGTATAACTTTTTGGATTCATTTTTGACTTACTTTATGTATATTTTTTTTTCTCTGTCTGGGTTTAATAGTTGAAAGAGCATATATCTGAACAGGTTATGATATTCTTGGTTTGAACTTTTAAATTTTAGTGCTTCTAATTGACAGTTTTTTAATATATTAATGTAGATGACATATTAATCCGTTTTTACGCTTTGATAGAGAT
>JAJLWW010000058.1:0-30988 GCA_030570935.1 Geotrichum klebahnii
CAGGTAAAACTACTCTTCTGGATGTACTTGCTAATCGTGTGACCATGGGAGTTGTTACGGGAGATATGTTTGTGAATGGTCACCAACGTGACAACTCGTTCCAACGTAAGACCGGTTATGTCCAGCAACAGGATGTACATTTATCTACATCTACGGTACGTGAGGCTCTTGAGTTTTCCGCTCTTCTTCGTCAACCTGCACATCTATCTCGCGAAGAAAAGATCGAGTATGTTGATGAGGTGATCAAGATTTTAGAAATGGAGAGCTTTTCGGATGCCGTTGTTGGTGTTCCAGGTGAAGGTCTCAATGTTGAACAGAGAAAGCGTCTGACTATTGGTGTTGAATTGGCGGCTCGTCCAGAGCTCTTACTTTTCTTGGATGAACCCACCTCAGGTCTTGATTCTCAAACCGCATGGTCTATTTGTTCACTGTTGCGAAAGCTTGCCAACAATGGTCAGGCTATTTTGTGTACTATTCATCAGCCTTCGGCTATTTTGTTCCAGGAGTTTGATCGATTATTATTTTTGCAGCGTGGTGGTCAGACAGTTTACTTTGGCGATATTGGTGAAAATTCATCTACTCTGGTCAACTACTTTGAGAGAAATGGCGCCGATCCATGCCCTACTAGTGCCAACCCTGCTGAGTGGATGCTTCATGTTATTGGTGCTGCTCCAGGCTCACAAACAGACATTGACTGGTTCCAAACATGGAGACACTCCCCCGAATGCTCTAGTCTTCACAATGAGTTAGATGCTATGGCGACGGAGCTAAGAAATTCTAACGAAGTTGAATCGTCCACCGTTAGTGAATCCTTTGCTGCTTCTCTCACCACTCAATTTTTCCTTGTGACTCAGCGTGTTTTCCAACAGTACTGGCGTACGCCATCATACATCTGGGCCAAGATTGCTCTTTGTACCATTAGTCCTATCTTTGTTGGATTTACATTCTACAAGGCCAAAAACGATATTCAAGGTTTGAACAATCAGATGTTTTCAATTTTCATGCTTCTAGTCGTGTTTGGTCCTTTGTGTCAGCAGATGATGCCTCACTTCGTCACACAGCGTTCACTTTATGAGATCCGTGAGAGACCCTCTAAAACTTATTCTTGGGTTGCTTTCATGCTCTCGAATATTGTAGTCGAACTTCCTTGGCAAACACTCATGTCTGTTATCTCATTTTTCAGTTTCTACTATCCAGTTGGTTACTACCGCAATGCCAGTGCCGTTGGAGAACTTCACAATCACGGAGCCAACTTTTTCATGGTTATTTGGGCGTTTTACATTTTCGCATCTACCTGCTCGCACATGGTTATTGCCGCAATTGAAGACGCTGATACTGGTGGTAACATTGCCAATTTGTTGTTTTCCATTTCATTGACGTTCTGTGGTGTTCTTGCTACTCCAGAGGTTATGCCTGGATTCTGGATTTTCATGTACCGTGTTTCCCCATTGACTTATATTGTGCAGGCACTGATGTCTAGTGGTATTTATGGTGCTACAGTTACTTGTGCTACAAAGGAGCTACTTATCATGAGCCCTCCATCAGGACAGACCTGTGGTGAGTTCCTGGCCAGTTATGCCAATGCCACTTCTGGCAGAGTTTACAATCCCGGTGCTACATCTGACTGTGAATTTTGCACTATGACTGTTGCTTCTGTATTTTTGGACAGCGTCAATGCCCATATCAGTGAAGCATGGAGAAACTTTGGAATTGTTATGTGTTACGTGGTAATTAACATCATTGGAGCATTATTCTTTTACTGGCTTGGTCGTGTTCCTAAGGGAGCCAAGAAGCAGGCTGTTGAGAAGCAAGCTGGAGATTCATCTGAGAAGGTGAGCGAAAAGTAGACTAGACTTTGTGTATGTATTTTTTTTTATTTTGTTATCTTGAGTTTGATAATTAGTAATTTATTCACCACTTTTTTTATATTTAATTTTAATTTTTTTTAATGTCAACCAGGTTTTTGCCATGTAATTTGTATCGTACTTAACTGAATCTGTAGCTCAAATAGACTCAAACCATCTCATTTCCTCCTCTGATTTATTCAAATATAGCTAAAGATTCTATCCTTTCCATGAAACCCACCTTTGAATCATCATCTATGTTCCTGAAACCGTGCTACACAGACCTATTTAGCGATCAATTTCGTCTCCTTCTTTTCCATGGTATAGTCAACAAATATTCCGTTAATCTTGTTTCTACATACTCAATATCTCTACAGGTGAAACCAACAATTACGGTATACGGGTCATACCTAAAATACGAAGCAAGCTAAATTGAAATCCTTTTTTTTTTTTTCAGGCTTCTTCCCTCTAATACCCGATCTTATCGAGACAACTTTAGGCTTTTGAATTATCTCGGGTCAATTACAAGCGTTACCTGATCAAGACAATTACACTGGGATTGGATGCTCTCTTTATTTATATTTAAATCTAGAACTGTGCAAAAGCACAAAGAAGATAAAATTGATAAATAGATTTATATTTTCAAGTTGTTGGACTCGACAGTGTTGAAATGCTCTTTTTCATGCGTGTCACAAACCCAAGTCTCACATAATAAACACCAAGACACTTAACCACTCAGTGGTTAGAGAGCCATTTATTTTTATTTGTTTTTATTGAAATCAAAATTAATTAACCCTTAATATAACGCTCCAATACTGTTTTACTCTTCAATATATCATGCTCTTGTTACAGCCAATACAGCCAGCGTTAGCTAGGTAAACCTACCTGCACTACTCAATTTTGTATCACAAACCTCTGTATTTAAGTACATGTTAACATCATATAATTACCCCCTACTTTCTTGTTTTCTTTTTGCTTCGTTGTTTCTCGTCCTCATCTTCGCTCATATCGCTACCAGACTCACTACCCGAAGACTCGTGGTTAGAATCAAATTCTTCAGGCACATCACTCTCTGAATCAGCCTGGAAATCTTCGTCCACACTTTCTTCGTCTTCGTCGTCTGATCGTCGAGGCACTAGGTCCATATCACCATCTGAGTCTGAATCTCCTACAAGTGCGGCTTGCACCATGAGCTGCTGTTCTGCCACATCGTTTTCAATCTTGATGTTCTTTGATTTAATGTATGATTCCAAGTTACCTTGCTCCTCACGGTCAATATTGGAAAATTGGTGCTCACCACCATTGTTCATAAGCGTGATAGACATATCAAAGGTTCGGGAAGATGATGAAACTTGGGCTCCAACACGCGAGAACGTAATATACTTAATCTCAGAGAGCGGGATGTAAACTGTAGGTTTGGGAATAAACATGAAACAAGTCTCTAATGGGTAAATGTATCCCTCGCTGGCCTTGAGCGAACAGGTTACTCCAGCTTGTGCATGGACACTGTTAAATGACCCAGGGACAATCATTCGGCGTCCAGTAAGACCTCTAAACAGATTGCCTACAACCTCGTGTGTAGCTTCGTCGTAACTCTTCTTTAACTTGCCAGCATACTTTTCGTTAAACTCGTCGTCTTCTACGTTAAGTTCAACTTCTAGCTCATCTTCGCGCAAAAACTGAATAACCAAAAATGGATATCGTGTCTGACCTTGGCGCAGTGGAGGGTCTAATTGAATAATAAGAATGTTGTGAATCTCGTCT
Source organism: Geotrichum klebahnii (assembly GCA_030570935.1). Classification (NCBI taxonomy): domain Eukaryota; kingdom Fungi; phylum Ascomycota; class Dipodascomycetes; order Dipodascales; family Dipodascaceae; genus Geotrichum; species Geotrichum klebahnii. Next base: position 3,609 of record JAJLWW010000058.1, read on the forward strand.
GGCTTTGGAAGTAAAAATAGTTGTTGAATGTTTTGGTACTGAATCTTGTAATCGTAAGTTTTTCCACGTAATCGAAAGGATGTCGGGTACATGTCGATATCGTAACGACCTCTGGGGGTGAGAAACAAAATATCAGATAGTGATACAATGGCTTCGCCTGCAACATCGCCAATTTCGGCTCGCTCCTTAAGAGATTCGTAAAATGCTTGAGCAGCACTCTGCTCTCCTTGCTCTTCAGAGTTTTCAGCATCATCGTCTACTTCATCTTTGGTCTCGCCATCATTCTTTTGAACTGTTCCAGGAACGTAGAATCGTACCTCGACCAGCTCATCGCCTGCCTTAGTTCTTTCCTTTGCTTGCTGCAAGTTGAACTCAACTGCTACTTCAGATTTGCCTACCAAGTTTGAATTGCTCACATCTGAATATGCCAATTCAAATGCAGGCTTACCTGCAATATTGAATGACATTTCTGCTCTACCAAAATCGGCATTACCCCAATTCCATCCACGGAGAGAGTGCTCTCGGGACTCGAGGGTCACACTGAAATTGTTTCTAAAGCTTGTCTTGAGCGCGTTGAACTCTTCCACGTCGAACCCATCGAGTTGGAGGGCTCCTTTATTTTTTGTGAGCACTCTCACTTCATATCCACGCGATGCCCGACTCCAGAATGCTGATTGAACTTCATTTCCCTCTAACAGAAATGGTTCTGATACCTTGGCACTACCTCCTCTGTTCTTGACTTCTTGTGCTTTCCATCCAAGTCCCGATGGTGCAATACGCACGCGTCCTGGCACTCGAGACTGGTTTAAATAAATACCGTCGAATTGAGTAGTCATAATAAATATAGATCAACAGATGAAAAATGAAAAAAAGAATGCCAACGACCGCAATCAAAATCTTTTGAATCTCCAAGTGGCGCGTCTGTCAATCGAAAATTCATTTGTTTACAGGTATATCATTTTTCAACATACAAAATTGCCTAACCCTGATTTACCCTGACCAAACATTGCTATACTACTGACTCCTACTACGACCTAACAAATTCATCAGAGAGCGAGCAAGCGACATTGTACCAGAACACACATTCAGCGGCTATCATTAAATATTTACTATACAAACACATAGATAAAAGAGAAACAATGACACAAAATGTTTAGAACTGCAGAGCCTGGCCCTTCTGCTTCTTGTCACCACCAAGCTCGAAGTGCTTGCATCGCTTAAGAGGGAGCTGAGCCTTGGTCTTGCAGACGGTGCATTCCAGACGGAGGACAACCTTCTTGGTGGTCTTAGCCTTCTTGTGGAAAATCTGCTTGGTTTGACCACCATAACCGCTCTGCTTACGATCGTAACGACGCTTACCCTGGGCATAGAGGGAGGCCTTACCAGCCTTGTACTGGGTAACCTTGTGCTGGGTGTGCTTGCGGCACTCCTTACCCTTGCAGTAAGTCTTTCTGGTCTTAGGAATGTTAACTATGAGATCGTGTTAGCTGGTTGATTCGAGATGTAAAGTATTAATATATGAAACTGTCGAGTCGTGAGTCGAGTGATCGTGAATGTCGTTGAACTGCTCTTTCGACAAGAACGAGTAGTAGCTACATGTGATTGTGGATTTGACAATGACAATAAGGACGACGATGACAATGACTACGACAGCGACAGCAACTGGCAAACAATAGCAATGGTCACATACCCATTTTTGAGGTGATTCTATGTGTCGACTGTTGGCGGTGATAAGTCAAAAGAGATCTCTCCAAAAGGAGGGCTGTAAAATTTGGGTAAGCTCCAACTCAAAATTTCCCAAGCACTGAATGTTAGTACTGAGATGTTCAAATGTAGTGAATATATGTGAATAGACTTTACAGGACTGCCTATTTCCTATTATGGAAAGACTCAAAGAATGTTTGAAAATTTTTATACTACAAGATTGTTGTAAGTGTTGATTAATACAATATTACCAAATGATATGTCAGCTAACTTAGTAATACTAATTAAGGTTCAGTTTATGTTTTCGACTCAAAATTTAACGTTTCTCAAGTTCAAGCTTCTTCTTCTACTTCTCTTTTCCTACTAGCTTATGATCATGACATCAAGGATTGTGTAGATAGCACTGAATGGATTGAAATTCAGCATTGGCATGAGTTAGGGATATTTATCTATTTGTTCCAGCACATTAGAGCACATTCTATTCCAATGACTTAAGTTGAAAACAAATATATACACTTTCAGTAGGTCCTAGAGACTTAACTCTTCATTCTAACCGCTACTTCAATATAAATCTATGTTTTGATCTTAGAATATGATTCTAAATCTACCAAACGTCTTATGTGTCAGAGCATAGATTCTTTTATCAATAGGCCAATTATAGCAAGATTGATGTTAAAGCCTCTGAGTCCACAAACACACTCCCTCCAAAGCTGCGTTGAACTGACTAGGAACACTCCATACAAATGTGAATATTACCTAGTAAATTTCCTTTAAATTGACTTAGAGTAAGTTCTCTAGCAAACTGTAGATCAAAGGTCAAGGATCATATACATTTCTCAGCGATACTGCCATGGCCTCATGCCTCAAAAAGTGTCCACGTGACCTTTACATAGAAATAAATCCCAATCAACAACTCTACACCACCACCTTTCCTCCTATCTGTTCTTAAACTGGAGTTCTTAATCTCAACCACTACCACCAACTCTAGCCACCGTTCACTTACACGTCTTCAAAACCTGTGCTTGTATATACTTACATATTATTTGAACTCCACCTATTTAAAGTAGTATTTGTAGTGATATTCGTGTTGTTGTCCCATTTCAATAGCCAAGATATCGCTCTTACAGATTTGCTTAGCTCAGGAAATTTCTATGTTCTCCCCCCAAGTGCTGGAGAGTCAAATTTATGGAGGCCAAAAAACGCGCTGCTGCCACGGCTACATCTCATGATGAACCTGCTGCAAAAAAACATGCCGGTGAAACCTCTGTCGCTAGTCGAACGGACTCGCAAGATGGCAGGCTAACCAGGTCAAGGCTCAAGAAGTTCAAGAAAGATGCCATTTATAGAACAATGAAGTCCTGTAGGCGCGAAAAAGAACTACTAGAATTGGAAGCTACTCAAACGCGCCGGAAGTTACAAACACTGGAGAAGGTATTTGCTCTTCAGGAATCATGGTGGGACAATTTTGCAGATCAGATCTCAATCTTAGTGTCAACACAAAGTATATCACCAAGGCCACTGGCTTCTGATAATAATTTTCTGCTCAGTATTCGACCAGAAGACTCCAAGAAAAATGACGAACCTTACGACCAACTCGAAACGGCATACACCGAAAAAAATACCAAGCTTAAAGAGAAAATTGCACTAGCATTCAAGTTAAATACTCAGACCAATGCTCCTAATGAAGAACCTACAATCAAGGAACATCTATCCAATACCTTACATGATTTACACCAACTAAAGGCTGATAACTCCGCCTACAAAAGCCAGAATGACTTACTTCAGAACCAACTGAACGAACTCACCCGCAAATATCTCTCAACTGAAAAAAAGATGGAGAGATTAAAATCGCCTTCACTAAAAACTCTTTTTGGTACAACGCCAGGGGATCGAGAGACTTCCGAAGTTCTCGTAAGGACTGAACCTGCTGAAAACTTAAATGGTGCCAGCACCCACGAAAATTCGGACGACAATGACTCTGAAAGTAAAAAGATCAGTAGTGAAGAATTAGATAAACTCCAGTCACTATTAGATGAATCCGAAGCGGTGGTACAGAAGCAAAAGTCATACCTTGACGAGCAAGAATCACGTATTGAGAAATTGAACGATTCAATTCGCTCGTTGTCCAATCGCCTTGCTAACCTTTCTGACAATGATGTTGTTCAATCAGTGCCATATCGATCTCTGAAGCGGAGAAATGAAGAGTTGCTTATCCAAATAGATAAACTTGAATCTTACAACTCGCGGTATCACCGGGAAAAGGTCGCTCTAATCAACGAACGAACAGACTTTCAACAGTCCGTTAAGGCAGAGTCTGAAGCACGAGTGAACGAAGTTCAAGGACGACTCAATAAAACCGAAACAGATTTAGTACGAATCCGCGCGGCTCGAGACGATCTGATTTCATCACTGAACATTAAAAAGGCGACAGAAAACGAGCGAAATAAGGGAATGGATGAACTAAAAGAGTTAGCCAGCATACGGGAATCTCGAATCCAGGCACTTGAAACTGAAATCAAACGATTAAAAGACGATCCTTCCTTGAATGCACTAGTCGATAGCTCTGTTGTAGAAAATGCGAACTTGGACGAATTGAAGGCTATGGCGCAAAAGCTCCAACGTCAAAATGCTAGTCTTGTAGCTGAATTACCAAGCTTGGAAGCAGCATTCACACAAGCGCATCAGAAAGCAACAGCCAAAGTTATGGATTTACTAGAGAGAGAGGCTCGAACCCACAAACTAGTAGCAGAGAAAACTAAGGCAGACGAAAAATATTTTTCCGCAATGCGAGCTAAGGATGCTTTAAACAATGAGTATCAAAAAGTCAGAAGTCAAGTAGCTAAAAGTGCTGAATGGGTTCAACAGTTAAAAGAAGTTGAAAAGAAGCATATGCTGAAGATAAGTGGCCTAGAAACTCGGATTGAAGATATGGGCACTAAGCAAGTTGCGGCCGAGAAAGAACGACATGGATTACACATCAAGTTGACAGAAAGTGAACGACGGCTTGACTCTATGCGTGCATTGGTTGACAAACTTAATAGCGACATTAAAGCTCGTGAACGGAGTGTGCGCGTGGAAATTGAAGGAAAACGATCTATTGAGGTCGAAAATGAGAAGCTTAAAAAACAGGTTGAAATCAAAAACCTGACTACAGTAGGAAGATCATCATCATCCTCCGTAACGTCCAAAAACGGTGGTGGAAATGCGTTGGATCTAGAAGGACAACTAGAAGAACTACGGTCAATTGCAATTTGTTCAGTATGCACGAAGAACTGGAAAGACACTGCTATCAAAGTATGTGGACATGTTGTGTGCCATGACTGTGCAGTAAGTCGCCTCACATCAAGGTTAAGAAAATGCCCGTTGTGCAATCGACAGTTTTCACAAAGTGATTTATTGCCTGTTCATTTGTAAATTTCATCTTTTTTATCTTTTTTTTTTTTTTTTGAATTTGGACAGAATATAAATGCAAAAACCAAGAAAAAAAGAATACAAAAATATATTAAACAAACCTTTCCTAATTTCAAACACAGACGTAGACAAAAATGAGGTATTCTTCATAGATTACTTCAGATCGAGGAACAAAAATTAATCAATATTTATTATCAATAAAGAATAATAAAACAAAATACATTAAATCAAACAGTAAAAGCAAAATTATAGATTATAAAGTATAAATAAATTAAAGTATCACTGAGATGAATCTTTTTAAACACTCCAAATCTTCTCAGGTAATGCAGTACCTAGTTTTTCATGCATAGTTGTACGTCGTTTCCATTCAACATCCAAAAACCCTTTGAATGCTGCGCAGTACCTTGCATGACTGGTATTTTTGTGAGTGTCATCAGGAGTATTGCTGTCGACTCCATTGTGAGTGGAATCATGATTATCGTCCAGGCTAGAATCCATAGCGCCAATGAGTGACCAAAGACATGACATTAGAATTTGACGGTTGCCTCGTTCAACATTAACAACACGAGCTTGATCTTGAGCTGCAAGTGCTCCCATATGATGCGGAATTGGTGTAAGACCTTGAGTACTTTGATGAAGGCGAAGAACTGTTTGGTTTATAAATTCAAGATCTCTTATGCGCTGTTTAGCACCTAGAATTGATTGCTGGTTACTCAACGGCGATGAAGAAGAGGGTATCATCAAGGCAGCACATTCTTCATTAATAAGACTATCAATATTGACTGTTAAAGATCTCAGTTGGATTTCATGAGAGCTTAAACGTGCAAAAGAATGAAGAGAAGACAATTTGTTAGGCCCTGGGTACCTGGCTGTTTGTTGGCCAATGATGCTGAATATGCTACTGCCATCTTTTGTGAAGAAGTCATCCTGGTGCTCTTGTGATGACGCAGAACTAGAGTAGTCCGTTCCATTAACATTAGAAGAGTTAATAGCACCTCGAAGAGAATTTATCTTTGAAATTTGCTCGTCATAAGTGTTATTAGAGTATACCTCAGAGCGGGACAATGACTGAAAAGAGGAGGATTCGGGAAGGCTCTGCCAGTCATCTGAAAAAATAGATGGCAATGTACGATGCTTATTAACTGATTCAGTAGAATAATCAAGGTTGTTGCTGGGAATAGTAACATCTAAGTTGAGTGAAGTAAAAGACTCTTGTTTAAAAAGAGATTCAGACCCGTCTCGTGCACAAATATAGTTACTCAAAAACATTAACGAGCTGTCACGGATATCAGGATAGAGACTTTCAGATCTTTGCACAACATTTGTATCAGGACCGCCTGAAACCAGCCCCGCTAAGTATGCAAAATCATCAGATGGTAACACAGAATTCTCAGATAGGACTGTTGGAATAGGAAGTTGCGGAGCTTGAGATGGAAGCTTAGGTTTGCTAGGAAACTGAAACTCTTGAAGACTGATTGATGATGTAGATTCGGCAATAGAAACTGGTTGCAAATGATCAAGGAAATTTGCAGCGCTTGGGGATTGATCCATAAAACTAGTTATATTTTTCAATGATTGAGCCAGATCCTCAATCTCTTCATCGTCAAATGTAGTTTCATTAGTGCAATCGGTTTCTAGTGCAATGTCGGTATCCAGAGAATTAAGAGACTCAGCGCGAGCTTTATGCGAGTTCAAATTGTTAAACCAGTTTTCCACAGAAGAGCTGTCACTAACTGTACTCTGACCTATGCTATAATTGACAGAGTGAGAAGCATTGTGAAAAGAGCTAGAATACCCATTAGTACTGTTCCAAGTAACACTTTCAGGACCATGGTCATCATCCGTTTGTAAAGAGGAGTTAGCAAACCGGGAGGTCTCAGTAGTAGAAACAGTCATGTTGGAAGACGACAGAGATAGAATAGTGGGCAATGGCTTTCGCTCAGCTACTGGGGTTGATTGCTGAGCCGGAATGATTCTGACTTCAGGCTTGGAATCCCAAAACCGCTCTGAGTCCTTGACCACAGCTGAGGATGCAATGCTGAGAGCATCCTGACTAGGCATCAACCGAACTGGCTGAGGTATCAATGGAGATTGCGCCGCAGAAAATGATGTTTTGCGTCTCACAATCTGTTCTTGCTGAGCAGAAGATAGAGTAACTGCAGGTAAATGGGTAGGAGTTTGATTCTTTTGAAGAATTGGAGAAGTACTATCATACAAGGGAGGAGTCTTCTGGCGCATAGGAGGAGTTTTTTGTTGCATAGGAAGAGATTTTTGGTGAATGGAAGGTGCTCGCTGATGTATCACAGGACTGGTGATGGGTTTAGGAGATGAAATATTTGCACTAGGAAAACTATATCGCACAACTGGATCTTGCTCTCGCTCAGTAGCACTTAAAGTAGGAAGTGACATAATGCTCATCGTTCTAGCCTTTTCAGAAGCAGGATCCTCCTTTATCTTTTCCTTAGTGGTAGAAATAAATGGGAAAGATCTTCGTTTCTTTGAAGGCTCAGAGAGTGATTTAGTACGTAAAAGATCTTGGCTAACGCGATGTGAAATTCGATTCAACACTGAGGATGCTGATGACAATCGTTTACGCAGCGAAGGCTGGTGCTTGAGAGTGGACCGTCTAGTAGGATCGGTAACCAAAGATGAACCTTCTCCAGATAGAGGCCTATGTGATTTAACTGTTGGCTCTTTGCGGGTGGTTGCAAATTTGATGAGGTGGTTGGCTAGTGCTGTATTGTTTTGGATAATCATTTCTGTAGCAAAAGGATTGGAGCTAGCAAAGTAAAGACTGTAGAGCCGAGAGACCTGTGTCGAGAGAGCAGCTGAAAAGTCTTCCTTTGAAACTACCTCTCGATGACTGTAGGCCAATTTTGAAATGACTGTGATTGAAACATGGGAATGATCATGTATCAAGGTACCAATACATCCAATAAGCTCATGAGACTCCAAAACCGATTCAGGAATATTCATATTGGCATAGACAGCAATGGGACTTTTACGCGATTCAATACTGTAGCCTTGATGCTCATAGACAGTAGCAAAAGTTGACAAACTTGGTTGTTGATTGAAAAAAAGATGAAAAGGTTGAGTTTTGTTCATAATTCTGGCTTTGGATATGTAGTTGGATATGGCATTGGCACTTGTTTCGGGGCGGATAAGCTTGAGAATACTGAGATGCTGTATATGATTCCCGTCGACATTTAGACCTCCACCAGTAACATACATTGCTAAGTTCTGGGGACCACCAAACTCAGCCATATAAACGTCTTCAATAGAAGCCCATCCCACTACATTCAGCTCAGGGAGGTTAGGAAGAGGAACGGAGTTTATCATAGAATGCATCAACATATCTGCTATAGATGGTTTGTGAATGCCCGAATCACTAGTAATGCTAACTGGCTCAGAAGGTCGGATAATTACAACAGAATCAGTAAAAATGAACACCACGCTGAAGTTATCAGGGTCTCCATGCATAACATCAATAGCATCAAAAATATGAACCACCCTACGATTAATCCAACCATACTCAAGTTCTTTTGGCCATCCTTTGGAGATTTCAACGAGAAGTTTGCCTGTAGGGGTGAATACACGATTATTGTAAGGAGAAATAAAACTTTCACGGCCAAATGAATGAATGGTACCGACAGCTGACTGGTAAAACTCATCGACGTTGACTCTCTCGTCCTCCCTCCAATTGACTATCTTCACTAGACGGTCCAGGACTAACTTGATTTTTGTAAGGTGAAGGCTGCAGTGGATGACAGATTCAATTCTGTTGACAGTAAACTTTCCAGCAAATGATGTGTGACTTTGGAGAAGACTGGCGTGCTCCCGGAGACAGGCAGAAAAATTTCTGGTTGCAGCTTCATGCCTCATGCAAGCTTTATAAAAGTAAGGGATTGAAATACCACATGCCTTGATTACTTCGTAGCTGCCATATGGAATGGCAAGAACTAAAGCTTCGTAAAAGATATTGTTCACCCTGACAATCTCGTCAATGGTAGGAGGAAATATGGTGTTTAGTTTTCTTATATTCATGCCAGGAATTTCGCCTCCAAGGACTTGCACACGAAGAGGAATGAGGTAATCCTGTAGCAGTTGAAGAAGATTAGTGGTAAAGTGGGCCTGAATCTGAAACAACTCCTCACAGACACTTTGAACAGTCTGGTGGTCTGAAGACCGAGGCATAGCTGGATACGAAGGAGGAATATATAACATTTCAGTATGTTCTGGACTGTACTCTGCCAAAGGGTCGAATAAATGTTCCAATTGGTGTCCAAATAAATATACCAGCTCGTTGTTCAGATCATTTTTGTCATAAGAGTCTTGATAAATTATATCAATGACAGTAGAATTAATGTGTTTTGGCTGCAAGATTCCAGAGTCTATAATCGCGTTGCCAATGTCCTGTGGGTACTTTCCCAAGGCTGGCAGCATTAATGAAGCAGTACTTCCGGCTGTAGTTTCGTCCCAGTCGAACAATTGGTTTTCAGACGAAGAAAACGTGAGGTATGACTTGAGAGCAAGCTCCATATTAGCAAACGTACGCAGACAGGCAATTGCAAGTGCTTTGCGGACCAAGCTAGATTTCTGGCTATCTGGAAGATTAAGACATGCACCGTAAAATCTTGATTTGGGATTAATTGTCATGTTTGCAGACTCCGAAATGCCATGCCGACCAATAAGGATAGTTGACAAACTTGTTGATTCTTCGCTTTCCTTGAAGACAATGGCTATCAATGGCCCAAGTAGCGCGTCGGAGCCTGTGAAATAGACGGCATCTAAAGAGGTTAGATAGGAGTTTATAATTGAAGAGAAAGACGTACCTTTAGTATATAATTTTGAAAACGAGGTTTTCAACGTGACGTTGGCGTCAATGATGATTGCGTTATTGTCATTATTAGTATTAGAAGTAGTAATAGAGAGGGGATCCATGTTAGAGAGATATGATTATGATTATGATTAGAAATTAGAAATTAAGAGGGTGATGTAGAAGATATATTAAAGGTTATTAAGTTAATCGATTCAGAAGATGAAATCAATATAATAAGCGAAGGATATATTGATCTGTTGATAATGAAAAGTTGTAATGAGAGATAGAAGACAGGATATTTGAAAATTGAGCAAAAAGAGGGCAAAAGGACGGACTCAGTACATTATTTATGGGGACGAGTCAAGTTGGAGATTAAGCAGTACACAGAAGAGCAGACAATGGGGTATATATGATCTAACTGAGTTCTAAATTTGTGTCTGGCTGCGTGTTGAAATGTTATTGTTAGAAGACCAAATGAAGGTATTCAGGAGAACAAAGCTAAGAGGTTTGAAACAGAGTTGATTGTTATTGAGATGAAAATTTGGAAGGTTTGAAATGTGAAAAATCGAAAGAAAGAAAGAATAAATAGATGAAGAGAATTGAGAGCGACAGCGAGAGAAACAGAGAGTCGCAGCGTCTAATAATGGACCATTACCCCTTCTTTGTGCTTGTAGGTGGAGGAAAAATGTAGATGGGAAAAAGAAATGTAACCTCTTGCATGAGACGCGCATCAACGTGTTTTTTCATGTATCTTATTTTACTTTATTAGGAGTAACCGGTGCGGCGCGTGAACTTTATTTGATGCACGCACCAACTTGTAAATTAACGCGTACTGAATGGCGAATTTGACGTGAAAAAACGCGAAATACGCGATTTTCACTTTCAAAAGACGATGAAGAAGAGGAAGAGCAGGGTTCATTCTCCTCATGATATCTACAAAAAAACAAATCTATGAAGATCTCAATTTTCTTTAGTTAAGAGATTTCTGACAGATATAAAAAGGCGTAGCAGAGGTCTTCAATGGCTGGCTCATTACTACGCGAAAATCTTGTATATTTATGGAAGGAGACGCTTTTTGACTTATGGCGGCGGCCACATTCCAACAACTGCGGTTTTTTTTTTTTGCACTATTTGCTGATTGTTACCATCTTCAGACTTCAGCTTTAGCAGCCAGATATTGCTCGTCTTTGTGATTCCCTTTTTTTTTATTTTTAATTATTTAATTATTTCTTCATTATTCTCTCAGACATTCGCTCAGTGTATTACTTTCGTAACACCACAATCAACAATTTTGGTTGGTCTGTCTCGCGTTGTCAACACCAAAAATAACAAAATCTCATTTGGTGTTTTATCTTTTGTGTAAAATATATGTCCATTCCTTCTTCATTTTGTTGTTCTTCTTTATTCACTGGTTCAAAATTCTTTGCACTATGAAAGCAGAAGGGGCTCATCTATAACAAAGAAAACTCGGCGTAAATACATCTCGTTCTTTACGAAAAAAGGTCTTCAGAATATGTTCCATAGGTACTAAACTCTCATACTGCACAATTATAGCTATCTTGGACATGGTGGTGGTATCTGGAACTCTGCTCCCCACCAAAATTTCCGCTTCAATATGTAATATAGGGCATGCGTCAGAAGCAATGAGGGATATTGTTCATGATGGGCCAAGCATAAGCTGATGTGTTTCGACCGAGCACTTGGACCTTGATGCTATTCCGCGCATACTGTTCCTTAAGGGAACCTTCATAATGGCGCTGCTAGTTGCCAATGCCGCCTCTAGCAAGTGTTTTAAAATTCTTTTGGTAGTATTTGAATATGTTAGTAATACCAATAACGTCACTTGAGTCTGAGCTTGGCGAAGATCGCCATTTCAAAGAATGGGCTCGACTTCAAGTTTTCTAGTTATTTATTTGGGGATGGGGATATTCAACCTCGTTCTCTAAGCCAATTTCTTTGTACTTTGCGGTCCAGTCGACACATTCCTTTAATTTCAATGAAAAATGCGTTAAGCGGAGGAAGAAGTGTCAATATATCGTAATATCACAAGTATATTAAAGACTTGCCACAAAGTTTTTCTACCTGCTTAGAAAGAATGAATAAAATAGGCAAGATAAACGAACCTTGTTAAATGTCAATCTCTACTCAATTACTTCCCTCAATGTCTACTGAATTAGAATGCGGGCACAAAATATGATGTGTGATTTAATTTCCTTATAGTTGAACATGGTTGCTTTCACACCATGTCACTTGTATCGCAAGCCAATGAATTACAGTATGACTTATAATTACTCTTCGAATGAGACAGGGACCCTTTATGAAAATATGAAAATTCGGGAAATGCTCTCAGTTTTAGGAGTGCCATGCCACTATCTGGGCTCATCTGGACCCACAGGATTGGTGGATAACATATTAATGAAGTGCATCTGCGGCCTCCGGTTGAGTAAGCTTAAAAAGTATTGTCAAATGGCTGCAAGATTAAGAAGAGAAAGGGTCGGTGGCTGACATTGGGGAAAATAAGCTTTCGTTCCGTTCTTAGGCACAAGTTTTTCATTTCTGAACTAAGAGGACTATCTTCATTTTTGAGAACAAATGGATTGCAATTAGTTGATTTGATGAGTTTATTTAGACTCTGATTTGCACATCATGACCATAAAGACCGCGAATATTTTCCTATTAGAACTTTTTTGAATGCACATTTCCCTGCGATATTTGATATTTGATATTTGTTGGTGAGACTTTTAATACTTTGAATTGATTCGGGACGTTAATTACCTCCTCAAAATGCTCAGCTTTGGTTTACTGTCTGGAATTGCGTAGCCATTGAGTCCCGTTCTCTTTTACTTTTCTCACAGATTTTTCAAATAAGATCATCTTGTGGTAAAATTACTTCTCCGCTGCTCAGTAGGTGAGGAGTAATACATGGCTGCGTCTTTTACCCCTGACCATTTTTTTATCATTGTGGCTGAAGCAAGTTCTCATTTGGATTTTCAAATTCAACTACAGTTTGGCGTCACGAACAATTTCATAACTGAATAAATAGAATACCTTGCTTTGAGGTGCGTAATTAGAAAGCTTCTCGGTAGTACTATAATTGAGCTTTCTAAGAATGCTTGCTGATGCAAATAAAGCTCAGGCATAATATGACTGTCATTTTTAATAATTTTTATATAAACCATCAAATTTTTGGAACCATATTGTATCTATGGCGTCCCTGCAGTCCGAGGCCTTGCCTAGAAATATTGCGATTTCTCGCGCTTTTTTATCAATTATTTTACTGAATACGTTGGGAAGTATGAATAACAATACTGTGCACTACTGGAATCTGTTGTAAACAACAGAACGGGTTAATACAAATCCCTCAGTATAATGAAATTTACTCACACTTCCAGTAATGATAGATTAGATGATAAATTTTTACAATGTATAATGTGATTGAGGTTCAGTGGTATTGACACAAGGTGTCATGATATTCTACAACTAAACGCTGCTACTCAGTAAGAAGTTAATCGACGGATTTTGGGATCCATTACATGTTATCTTAGAGCTTTGAATAGTTTCAGAATGAAAATCAAGTTGGTTCCCGTCTTTTACTCACATAGGATTATACTGTGATATTGCTGAGAATGCCTTAGCAAACAAGACACAGCTTGTAAATGCTACTAAAGAGCTGTCTGAGGTATAGTTGGCTCTCACAACAAAACCTAAGACATAAAAACGGTCAAGTTTTCTGTAGTCTGTTTTACAAGTCATCTGTCTTTTAATGATACTGGCAAAAAAACTTTCTATCATTCCCTCTTCATGGGTATAGATAGGGTCAACCCAATCTATTCAATACCAGTTAAGTTCATGTAACATTTGTAACAAGAACATGGGCTATCATTTCAAACAGGTTACTTATTTTTGGGTCAAATTTATAATTGTAAAGTGGTTTCTCAAAATTTGGATCTTGGATTGTAACTGCTAATTCAGATCTATATAGCCAACTCCACTGTTAAATTAATTTTACAGTCTAAGAACAACCGATTATATTCACAAAGATACTCATTCACTTTTAACAAAAACGAGCATTAAGAGCCAGATCATTTCTAACATTTGTGCTATTACCAGTCTGCTACCATGACACCTTAGACTTGGGTTTCTCAATAATTGTGTGAGAAACTAGGATGTTTGTAATTTTTATTCCTAATTAAGCAACTGTTAACCAAACATACCATTTCTACAACTCTTTTCGTTCTGAAGAACATAGCATAGACATGAATCACAGACAATTAATTATTCAATTTTTAGATTCTTTTAGCAAGAATACGTAGTCTTTTATAATAGACCAGTGTTACCTTCTCTTACCTACTTTTTGTATGACGAGTACTTAAGCTTGTTTGTGAATAAGCTTGGGAAGAGGTTAAGGGAAAAATAACCAAACCAATAATCAAGTTTGATTGAAATAAATGTCGTTGTTTTAACCCCAACTGACCATAAATATATGCTACAAAAATCGAATATATTTTTACCTGTCAACGAATGTATCTGTTATAATATTTCAAATGATAGCTTACTTTATTTGGATCTTTTTGATATTAAATGTTTGATCTGTGACTCTGATAAGATGTGTACCTATTAATACTTCAACTGATTAAAATAAAATAAACTAAACTGTGATATTCACTTGCTGTGACTTCTATATTTTCTCTTTTTTTCAGTCAATTATTTAATACTACAAAATCTCTTGAACTGGAAAGAAATATATTTCAATGATATAAGTGTCTGTGATCAAGTATAAAAGAGTCGTGTTGACATGTTGTTTGTTGCCATTAGATTTCAAATAAATACTTCAGTTCTTCTGAATTTACAGTGAAGTACCCAATTTGCTACAGGTTTCACCTCTCTTTACCTTTGCTGCTTTAGCTTTTACTTATTGATTTTCTTTTGGTAACTCACGTCAGTCATGAATGAAACAGAGCTGGCACTGGCTCGCGAGAAGCGGAACCTTCAAAAACTAGCCGAATACTATGAAAAAGATGCATCACTAGTTGATCGAGCTAGGTCCATGATGGGAGTTCATACGTCCGAAAGTTTTGGTATAATTCCACCTGCACCTAAATCTCCAGTAGCTCAGGCTCCAAAGAAAAGCCAGCAAAAGCAGAAGCAGCAGCAGGAGCAAAAGCAGGAGAAAAAGCGGGAGGATAAACAAGAGCAGAAGCAGGAAGAAAAACCGCACCCACAACAGCAGCCCCAACCTCAGCTACAGCGTCACCGTGAGCAATACCAGTCATATCAGTCATTTCATCAGCAGTGGCAACAGCAGAAACAACGACAGCAACAGAACGCGAGTTCTATTGAAAATGCTTTACCAACAGCTCACGGAGGGCAGAAAAATGGGCTGTTGACAAGCAGTGCATTGGCAGGTAATCCAGCGTTGCTAAGTTCAATTGGTGACACTAGTCACTTGCCCAGGGTGGAGATTAATCCCACCTTGGTTGCAAACGCAAGTTTAAATGAGACTGAAAACTTAGCGCAGGTTACCCCGGATTCTCTGCAACTTGGCAATTCTAGCAAAGATATTTGTTCGCAATTTGGAAATCCCACGGACGAGTACCTAATGCAGCCATATGACCCCAGACAACTCTTTCCAGATATTTCGTCTACACATTTAAATGCAGCAGACCTAAGCGCTTCGGCTTATCAAGTTACTGGGATTGGGTTGAAAAAGTTTAAAGACCTTGAAATCATTGATAAAAGGATTTATTCTCAGGCGCAGTCGGATTTGGTTGAAACTGCAGCGTTACTTGCAAATGACTTTAATTTTACGCATACGTATGAGAGTAATGACAATTTGGCTGAACCAGGAACACAACCTTATTTTCCAGAGTCGTACCACACTCCATTGCCTAGTAGACAAAATTCGGGGAGTAGAAGCAAAATACAGGTCCGAGATAAGCATGTAAACGAAGATGATTGGAACTTTAATTTGCAACAGGATCTACCTCAAATATATCAGATAACGCCCACATCATCTCCGTCGTTAATGCCGAAGCTAGATGGTAGCTATAGATATAATGGTGATAATTTGTTTAACGCAGTGAATGATCTACAACCAGCTGATGAAACGGTTGGTAGATCTGGCGATAGCCTTGAACTCCCTGGATCTGCACCATTCGGTGTAAATGAAATGGCCGATATGTCAGTCCCTTGTTTTGATGATTCTCAGACCAGTAGCATTTTCCAACTTGTGGATGAAGCGGTGGCTAGAGCTGGATCTATAAGGCCTAGCATGAACCAGTACACGGGTGGAGAAACGGTTTTTACAGGCGGAAATAAAAATGACTCGTATTCCAAACTAAATGAAATATCGGAAGATTAGTTTTTGAATTATTTGGAGGAAGAAGAAGCTGACTCTCATGGTTTAGAGAAATAATGGTCTGTTGAGTTTGTGACCCCATATTGGGGTCGGGTTTTTAATTAATTATTCATCCAATAATATTTTAGTATTAATTGTGTTTTGTGTCACGTGACTATTAAGCGAATCAAAAGTTTCGATTTAGTGAATTGTGTTTTGTACTTGCTAACTTTAAATTGTATGTCGACACGGAGTCCGTCGGAACCCAAGTTCGACTGAGAATATAAGATGAAAATCATTGTCAGCAAAGCTATCCCCTTAACATTGAGATCGGATATAAAAAAGCCAGGAGTGGAAGGGTTGTGCGGCTTGGGTCTGTCGGCACACCGGGTAAAATAGGTTTCAGAGTAAATCCCAAACAGGAAACATGCCACCGGATAAATTTTGCGTGTGCTGAGTCAGCCACCGTTATAGTGTTTTGTAATTATTCCTTAATCTGCCTAGTCCAGAAAAGCTTGGTACTGTACCAAGCAACAACGCTCAACTTTAATTGGAAGCTTGTCAAGGCAAGGCTTGTTTTATCCGTATAGTTTGTGTTGCGACTGGGTTGGTGTTGTTATTATTATGATCCACTTCAAAAAGAAACGACAGCGAAAGGCTTTTGTCTTGTTTATAAGATCGGTTGCGGTGTCTTTTTGGGCCTTTTGGGACGGCGGTGGTATTTGAAGTTGCCGTGCGGTGTGGGTGAATTCAGGCTGAACTGGTGATGGTGATGATATGAATTTCACAAAAACAGACTTCACAAAAACTTGCCATACAACTAAACTTCATCTAATAATTAAATCTCCTTCAGTTTCACAGATACGAAAATCTGGGGAATGTTTTCTGGGGTCCCCACAACAACAACAACTGCCCTTTCGACCGGGGCATGAAGGTACCGAGAAGTCTCACCGAAGCCCTTAAATTTATCGAAAAAAATAAAGTCAAAAAAGTCAAATAGGCCAATAAGGGGAAATGCCCTGTATCACCGAAATTGCAACACACACCGTCTCCGCTTCAAAATGAATAAATTAGGAGCAACTCGGATTAAACTGACTTTGATGTTCATTAAAACAGAAATTAAACTGCTTTAGAGTACATGGACAAGACTCAACAAAAGTTGTTTGGCATGGCACGACGTAATTAGGTTATGAGAAAATATGTAAGATAACTATATGAAATTCTTATTCTGGCTTCATTTTATCGGAACACCATGGTAATGATAGAAGAGTTGCCTACTCTCCGGATCTTTTCTACTGTTACAACTTCTTTTTTGGATTTCTGCGTCTTTCTTTATCGCCTCTCCTCCTCTTGCTCCTCCTTGTCGGCCTTCTCCCCCTCTTCCCCCACCCTCTGATACCTTCATATCCACCAGTAAAATGAAAGCAAATCAGAGTCACTAGCTTATAAAGTGGCGGAAACAAAGCCATACAATAATCTGAACATTGGCTATTAAGATGCTGTTCAACTCTAATATAATGAAAAGTAAAAAAAAAAAGCAGAAACCGTTTTATCGCGTTTAGGCATGATGCTATTCACAATGATCAATATGATCATGATGATGCCCTCAATGTCCACTAAAACAGGAATCATTCCAGATATTTGCAGTTGCTTTGGTTGCCGAGTCCCATGAGAGGAGCCAGCTGCACTCCAGGTTTTCATTTACTTTATTTTTACTTTATTATGACTAGTTAAACTTAGTAATTTATTTTTTATTCCTTTTTTTTTTTTGTGACACACACCCCCCACTATACACACGAAAAGTAAAAAACAAAAAAAATTACAAAATTACTAAATTACAAAATTCAACTTTACTCAGTTCCCTCACAGAAATTGGAAACTCCAGCTTTTCTCATCTCTCAACAACCGTTTTCGCCCTTGTAAATTCTAGTTTATATTCAAATGTTTAGGAAATTAACTTATCAAACTAAAAATATATACCAGATCGTAACCTTAAAATAATATCCATCTATACAAAAAAAAAAAACCATAATCGTACGTTCCATCCCCCTCGACCAAATCCCTTGAGATTGCTCAGAGTATTGTGTCCTTCACTGTACTTAGTTGCATGACACTAAAAAACTTTTCTCCTATATGCAATACCCCAACTTGGATATGGGTTATGATAAATTATTATACATGAAATATTAATGTCTGACCAAAAGAAAGAAAGAAAAAAACCAAAAAAGAAAATTAAACTGAATCCTATAAAATGAACTCTCCATCCCTCTCTCTTTAATTCCTCTACATCTTACATTGACACTCCCTCATCCATTCCATATATACATAATGAGTGACACTGTTGCTGTTGAAAAGCCTGACTACACATTCAAGGGAAATCCTCCCTCCTTCACCTGGGCTTCCATTAAAGAATACCTGGGAACTAGATTCATCACCCTTAAACCCCCATCCTACCATGAAAAAAAGCATCTCCTTAACCCCATTCCACCACTTAGACTCATTACAAGACGCCAATGGGCTTTCATCATGGTGGCCTTTGCTGCCTGGACTTGGGACGCATTTGACTTCTTCACCGTCTCCCTCACCGCTACCTACATTGCTAAATCTCTGGACAGACCTATCCACGATATCACCTGGGGAATCACCCTTGTTCTCATGTTGCGTTCCGTCGGCGCTGTCGGATTCGGTATTGCTGGTGACAAGTGGGGACGTAAATGGCCGTTTATTGTAAACTGCCTTTTATTCTCTGTCCTCGAACTTGGAACCGGTTTTGTCCAGACCTACGAGCAGTTCCTAGCTGTTCGCGCTCTCTTTGGTATTGCCATGGGTGGTATTTATGGTAACTGTGCTGCTACTGCTCTTGATGACTGTCCTGTTGAGGCTCGTGGTATTGTATCAGGTTTCCTCCAACAAGGTTATGCATTTGGTTATCTTCTCTGTGTTGTCTTCCACCGCGCCATCACTTATAATTCCCCCCACGGATGGCGCGCTCTGTTCTGGTTTGGTGCTGCCCCTCCTGTACTTATTGTTGCCGCACGAATGATGCTTCCTGAAACTGACAACTTTTTGGCCCAAAAGCATTTGGAACGCACTTCTGTTGGTAAGAGTTTCATGCAGCAGGGTAAAGAGGCATCCAAGGTATACTGGCTCATTTTCATCTACTTGGTTATTTTCATGGCTGGTATGAACTTCATGTCCCATGGCTCCCAGGATCTCTTCCCTACCTTCCTCACCACCCAGCTTGGCTTTGGTGCTGACAGATCTACCGTTACCAACTCCGTTGCCAACTTGGGTGCCATTGTCGGTGGTATCTTCATTGGTCACATGTCTGAATTCGTGGGTCGTCGTCTTGCCGTCATGATCTGCTGTGTCGTTGGTGGTGCCCTTATTTACCCCTGGGCTTTTGTCCACTCCAACTCCATCAATGCCTCTGTCTTTTTCCTGCAGTTCGCTGTCCAAGGTGCTTGGGGTGTCGTACCCATCTACATTTCTGAACTGTCTCCTCCCAACTTCCGTTCCTTCATTGTAGGTACCGCTTACCAGCTCGGTAATCTGGCCTCCTCTGCCTCTAGTACCATTGAGTCAACCATTGGCGAGCAGTTCCCTCTTAACGATGAGTTTGGAATTGCCATTCCTGGCAAATACAATTACGGTAAAGTCATGGCCATTTTCATGGGCTGCGTCTTTGGCTTTGAACTCATTGTCACCTTCTTTGGACCCGAGCGACGTAACGCAAACTTGCTCTCTGCCACTGTTGATGAAACTGCAGGTGTCCAGCAAATGAAGTTTGACCAAGAAAAGGAGCGAGCTCTTCACGCCGAGGATGTTGAAATGCATCCTGAGATGTCTACCAAATAAAGTACAACTCCACTTGTGTGTAAAGACATTCATGGTAACAGTTCATAACTAGTATTTTTCATTTTTATTATTATTTTATTTTATTATTTTTTTGTTGGTTTTTGTGTGATTTTATATGGAATTAAAAGAAAAAAAGTCTTTTTATATGAATTAAAAATTTTAACCGTACTTCATATTCCCAAGGCATTTTTCGTTTAATAACAAATCAAAATTTTTGTTACATGATGACCTTAAAAAAAATAAAAAAATATTAAACCACCACTCAGGTTACTCTTTTTTACAATTTCAACTTCTCCCTTTCCCCCCTCTCTCTCTTGCTTCGATAATAAATTAAATTAAATTACATGACATTACTTGTCTCTAATGCTGAGACCATTCAATAGAATCAAGATCAATACCCTCCTGGACCATCTCCCACAATGGCGATAACTCCCGCAAAAATGTCACACGGTCACGCACGGCCTTCAGCACATACTCAATCTCAGCGTCTGTTGTGAATCTTCCAATTCCAAATCGAATCGAAGAATGTGCAAGCGCATCGTCTGCGCCCAATGCCCGAAGAACATACGAAGGCTCAAGCGATGCTGATGTGCAGGCTGAGCCAGAGCTCAGTGCAATATCCTTCAATGCCATCAACAATGATTCACCCTCAACATACGCAAATGAAATGTTGACACAGCCTGGGTAGTGGCGATCAGGGTCACCGTTCAAGTTGGTGTGATCCAGCGCCAAAATACCCTCCTTCAGCTTGTTAGAGAGTCGTGTGATATGTGCAGAGTCGTATGCCATTTCTTCCTTGGCAATACGGCAGGCTTCTCCAAACCCAGCAATCAGAGGTGCAGCTAAAGTACCGCTACGAAGACCACGCTCTTGACCTCCACCAGTAATGAGAGGCTCGAGACGAACTCGAGGTCGTCGTCGTACGTAACAGGCTCCAACACCCTTAGGACCGTAAATCTTATGTGCCGAAATACTCATGAGATCAATGTTCATTGCATTCACATCAATGGGAACTTTACCAACGGCCTGAGCGGCGTCAGTGTGGAAAAAAACTTTGCGAGATCGGCAAAGTTTTCCAATCTCTTCAATAGGCTGGATTACACCAATTTCATTATTCACAAACATGACTGATACAATAGCGGTATCGGGACGAATCTCCTTTTCAAGCTGTTTAACGTCAATCAGTCCGTTAGTTCCCACTGGCAAATATGTGACTTCGAATCCCTCGTCTTGCAAGTGTCGGCACGAATCCAGCACACACTTGTGCTCTGTCTGTGTCGTAATGATATGACGCTTCTTATTCTTGTAGAAACGTGCAACGCCCTTAAGCGACATATTGTTAGATTCGGTCGCACCCGAGGTGAAAATGATTTCTTTAGGATCGGCTCCAATCAGATCCGCAATGTACTCGCGAGCCTTCTCAACGGCAGTATCTGTTTCCCAGCCATATGCATGTGTTCGGGAGTGAGGGTTGCCATAAAGCTCTGTATAAAATTTCAGCATTACATCCAATACACGAGGATCTGTGGGCGTAGTAGCCTGCATGTCCAAGTAAATGGGTCTCTCGTTAGCCCCTGATGCATCGCTTCCAACTATCTCGGCTTCCTTAATAGCATCTGCAATATGAGAACCCTCGGGTGCCATAGCAGGGGTGGGAGTAGCTGTTGCGGTGGCAGGCTTCACCGGAGTCTTGTCAGTCACAGTGGCCAATGAACGAGCCAGACTAGGCCGCACCATTGGTGCTCTCATTACCTGGCGACCAACAAATCGAGAAGATGACTTCCAAAAAGCACTTTTAGTAGCTTGAAGCATTTTATAATATGCAACTGTAATAAAACAGATAAATTAACAAAAAAATTTTAATTCAATTCCGTCAAGAAATGAAAATGAGAAAAAAAAATATCCAGAAGCCCAGGATCTCAGTGGCGGTTGGCTGGATTTCAGAAGAGTTTTTTTTTTTCTCTCTCTTAAAAGATCGCTGATGTAATCACCCACAGCGGGGACGGTTCCTGGGGTTCGTTTAGGAAATAGAACATATGACCTGTGACTTTGACAAATATTCCAGGGTTAGGAATATACATTGACAAAATCTAGCCTTTCTCGTTTCTTCTCAACAAATCACAGGCTTTTCACAAATCCAATCACCACTCATCATGGACAATAGTTTGGTTCTGGCGTCGCTAATTGTAAGTAAGATTGCTAGAATATGCGTTCATGTTAAAGGCTGACTGTAGTGAAAGAGCGGAGGTTTGGCGGGAACGTCTACCGACTTGTTTTTCTTTCCTATCGACACACTTAAGACAAGACTTCAAGCCAAGGGCGGATTTTTTGCTAATGGTGGATGGAAAGGTGTATATCGAGGAATTGGCAGTGCATTTCTAGCCTCAGCGCCCGGTGGTGAGTTTGCGGTATCTGCCAAATATTAAGGTGTAATTCAACCATACTTCGACTAACGTCTTGAATCCAAATCTCAGCTAGTTTATTCTTCTTGTCTTATGAGACTTCAAAAAAGACCTTGCTGCCTGTGTTCCGTAACTATATTCCTAACGAGACAATGTGTTATGGAGCAGTTCATATGTGTGCCGCTTCGATAGGTGAAATTGCAGCATGCTCAATTCGTGTACCAGCAGAGGTTATCAAACAGCGAGCACAGGCCTCCCAGTTCCACTCCTCAATGGCGGCTCTACGTTCGATTTTAGCTAATACTGCTGGCGAAGGAGTATTCCGTGGACTGTATCGTGGTTGGAGCACCACAATTTTGAGAGAGATTCCCTTTACTGTTATCCAGTTCCCCTTGTATGAGTACTTAAAGCATGTACGGGCAGTCTCACAAGGAGGAAACTTGTCTCCAGCAGATGGTGCTGTTGCAGGTTCCATTGCTGGTGGTGTGGCCGCTGCTTTAACCACTCCATTGGATGTAATTAAGACACGGTTGATGCTGCACAAGACCCCCATTGGTGTGATGGAACTGGTAAAGAGTATTGTGAAAGAAGATGGATATGGAGCGTTCTGGAAGGGAATTGGACCTAGAACAATGTGGATTAGTGCCGGCGGAGCAATTTTCCTTGGTGTTTACGAGATGGTAAAGAAATATACCCTGAGTGTATTACGAGAGCCTGCCAAGTTTGAGTAAAAACACAGACTTGCCAATGTTAGAATAGAGACTTGTAAATGAAGGCACTGGTGTAAAATACAGAGTTTTGTACATAATTTACTAACGAATAATGGAAAAATAATAAAAATGATAAAAATACAAATAGAAAAAAAATACTTAAGTTTTGCGATATGGAATTATCATGAAATAATGCACTTTTCATCTCGATACTCGTCAGCAGTTCGTGATCCAAACACTGTTTTATGTTTGTAAAGCCGAGAAGTTCGGTATTTACCAAACTTGATCTGCATCACGTCTTCTGCGGGCTTTGGATATAAAGACGGCTCTTCTAAGCTACGCCGTGGTGATGGTGATGGCGACCTGGAAATGCAGGTGGAGGGTTGTTCAGTATCGCCTTCATCATCGTCTTCTATTGGTCTTCTCAGTGACTTTGCATGTTTTTTGCGGCCACCTAAACTAGTTCCAAACCTATAAAGTGATTTCGAATTGCTGGAAATGGTTGAGTTTGCTTTCGTGAATACAGAAGGAACAGTTGAGCTTGGTTCAGTAGTAGGCCCCATGTCTTTATGTCGCTCAGACTCGTTTTCAAAATCTTCTACTGTCACTAATCTGTAGAACAGGATATATGGTATTTCGGTTTCAAACACCTGTTCATAGTCAACCCGTTGCACTTTCTGGTCATCAGGCAACAAATCGTCAAACAGAATCCAACGGGAATGTAAATGTGAGCTGGACACAGAACTACCATCGCTATCCCCGTCTGCTGCTGCTGAGTCAACAGGCACTTCATGATATGGGATGTCATTATTTTCTTTTGCCAGCGCTACGAAGTGGCCAGACTCCGTTGAAGAGCCGCGATGAAAAATTGCGCTTTCCAAGACCAATACATAATTTGCATGGCTCTCAAACCCCACACTACTCCCATAGTCATCGTCAGCAACAAATGATGGAAAGTGAATAACACGGGGTACATGGACCTGCCGGGTATTAAGGGTCGATTGGTTCTGAGGACTCCATTCTGATCTTTTCAAGCAAATACCCAAAACTGGTCTTGTAGTAGCAAATTCGGCAGTAGCTTTAGGCTCAGGCAATGCACTGTTGGTGGAAGTGGATGTAGCAGCGGTGTAAAATGGTACGAGCTGGAGAAACATCCATGCAGGTAGAGTGATTTCCATATGACGATTCCATAAGGAATTAGCAGTAGGTGAGGTCGGGCTGTTAAATGGTTGTTTTTCAGGTTTTGGGGAGCTTTGTGTATTAAATATTGTATTGTAAGCAGGAGGGCGATCTGAAGAAGGCGAGGAAGAGAGTTCAGGAGTCCTTAGAGAGGCATAGTGCTGATATTTTGAAAGAAGTTCCTTGTCCATCTCATCGCCATCGTCTTCAGTGACTACTTCCTGACCTAGGATAACATTATCACTGCTAAAAGGGGATGCAAAACTAGCAGAAATAGAAAGGTCTGGAGATTGGATGCAGAGAGAAAATTTTCTGTCATGGCGGTTTGATATGCTTTTAGAATCTGTGCTAAATGTACGGCGTCGTTCAATCTGACGAGAAACTTGAATCGAGTTGGCGAAATATTGCTCTAAACACTGTTCAAGCAGAATGGGCTGATCACTACCCTCTTCATTTGAAGGAACGGAAACTAACAGTAATCGCTCATTTATCAGCTTGTGGTCATCGGCTTTGTCCTCTTTACCTTCATGTGCTATATCCAACTTGAGTGTGATGAGCGGCATGTCCAATTTGTCAGTTATGAAGTTGAACAAGTCACAACAATCTTGCTGACTATCGAAACAAGACTCGTCCCACCCAGCATTCACAATAGCACCTAGAAGAACCTTTGTGATATCTGTTGTAATGAGCTTTCCGCTACGCATTAAGTTAACGTAGAGCCGCAGAATCACAGCCAAATTTTCCTTGTTGGGATCATCGTCTTCGTTGGGTTTTCGGAGCAGCATGGGCTCAAAACTTTCGAGACGCGAAAACATTGAGAAAATGAGTGTATCAAGATAGCAGGTTACTGAGTTTCGGTTAACAGCTCCTAGAATGTGGTGGTATTTTGGTTTGTTCTCAGCGAGGTTGTCTGTGATGGGAACAACCTTTCCATTAATTGCGTCGTAAAAAAACATGAGCAGTTCAATCGTTTTAGGCACAGATCCATTTGAATAGTTGCTTTCTAAAGCTGAGCTGATATTTTCAAGTACAACATACTCACGAGCAACTCCTCGTTGTATGAGAGTGCTCATAATTTCCTGGATTCGAGGATCTTTCTCCAAAGAGGTTCGCTTTTTCGTTAATACATTATCTGGCCCACAGTAGTCAGCGAAAGTAGCAGTAACGGGAGGAGCTACTTTACGATCTGATGAAAATAGGGGACCAAACAGGCGCTAACAACCAACAGTTAGATATCAATACTGAGCACAGACAAGATACTCACTCGTTTAGACTTGGCCTGACTCGTCATTACAAAATGTGGTGTGAAATGAGTTGAAATTCGTAGGGCTGTTGATGGATATTCTAGGGTGCATTTAAGCAGCCAGGTAGGGTACGGGTTCACAGATGAGGTTAAAACTGAAGGACAATCAAATGTTTACTCCGATATACTATGATAGGCTGATTTTAGAACAATATTTATATTCCAAGGATTTGTTAAAAAAAAACAAAGAATGATTGACAGCTGGTGCAGTTTCATCGAGTGGTGTTCTGTGTGGCTGTAAACGTTTTAAAGTGACTTGCTGGTACAATACGGTACAGTGAGTCAGCCCTACAATGATGAGTGTCAACTATGTGAGAACGCTGACTTGAGGTTCATCTATTATCGCAAAATGGGTTTGATTCTAAGTTGAATATATAGAATGCTACCAGAAGAATTGCATCCATCACCGGACAAAACTTTTGCGTGAGTTTAATGTCTTACTGGTACAGCTGGAATTGTGATACTATATAGCACGACATTCAAAGGAAAATAATCGCCAAAATGAACGCTAAGAAATTATTCTATACATATTGAAGATATTTCTTCTCAAAAACGTTAACGATACTTCAAATCAAGGCATGCATTATATAGAATATGGAAATGTTTTTAACAAGCAACAAGAAATGGCGATGACGGTAAGATACTTCTTTGTGAATTCACAAAATCAAAACTGGCATGATGGACTTTACTCAGGACAAACTTTAAATTTAGTAGGTAATCTTCAGTCAAATGGAATGAAACCAAGTGACATAAAAATTAATCTGATAAACGTGGTATTCTTTAAGGTCATGATCAGTTCTGAATTGTACAATGCAACTTAATATATACATCGTAGCATCCCTATGAGCAGAAGTTTTGGCACTCCGAAATTGTACTTGGCACCATTTATCATTATTCATTTTGATCCAAAATCCTAAGGAAGAAGCACTTGCCTAGACCAGCCAATGACATCGTGTATGCTGATCCAGACAGTCTTCACTTCATCCATAAAATTCTTCAGCCTGGGCCCAATCCTGACAAGTCTGTTCGTTACTACTTTCAAGAGCTGATCCTTTATATCAGTGTTTTATTTTTATAACTGAATCACTATGCTGTCCACTCGCTAGAAACCAGCCATGTCTCAATTGTGTCCGCAAACATGAAATTATCAACTTCAAGAATTCATCTATTCTATATTTTGTAAGAAGGTTTTTCCTTTATAATTGCGATTGAGATTTCAATTATTCCTTAGTTCCATATTAAATAATTTCACATATATGGGACGTATAATAAAGTATTTCTGCTGTTTTCTATCCTTTCTTTGCAAATGCTGAATGCTCCCCGACTGTTCGGATACTTCGGGTATATGCGCTTCAAAATTTGATAATCTACCCGAGTCTTTAAACGTTTTATATTCTTCTACCGCCATTTGTTCAAAGTCAGTCACCAAAAACTAATGACCCTCAGATCTTTCTGTCACAGTTTTTTCTTGTCTCAGAAAGAGATACATTCAAGTTGATCATGTAGATCAGTTCAGCCACACCTTTCTTTTGATTTACCGTTCAATTTGACTCTATTTGCCACAATAACATTTCTACTATGAAAGTAACTAAAGATGATTGATTTAGTAACTAAAAGGTTTTTATTGGAAAAAAAAAAGCTTATATTTTCATTAGGT
>JAJLWW010000058.1:31088-90040 GCA_030570935.1 Geotrichum klebahnii
AATGAATATATTTTTTGCCAGTTCAATCAGGCAGCTAAGTAAAGTATAAAGATATAATAGAAATAACAAAATAACATAAAATAAAAATAAACGATTACCAAGCACCTTCGAGAATTTCGTATTATTATCAGATCGTAGTTTTTCACTACCATAGCCGTGTCGCATGAATTAAAGCTTTCGATTAATCTTTGGAGTCCCTTTTTTCATTAGGTAAAAATTGAAATCAAGTATTTATGACTTAATTTATAAATGTCAATATTTCACAACTTTCAGAAATTTGGCTCGATGGTTTAGTGGTATAATTCTCGCTTAGGGTTTCTAAGCACGATTGCGAGAGGTCCCGGGTTCAATTCCCGGTTGAGCCCTATTTTTGTTAACTTTTTATCAACGCTTTTTCTTACTGATATAAGATAATCCTGTTTATCTTGAGGTCTAAGTCGAGACACATATTGTAGTGTGGAGATTTTGATCTGCGTCAAGTTGTTTGATTTAAGTCTTACTAATTGCTATTATATCAAAAAACATGGCTCATGTCTACCTGCTTTATTTATGAACTTAAGAAGCTATGATATGATGGTAATGAATCATCTATTTTTTTTTTAGTTCTAATGACATTGTCTTTTACGGTTTGCCATATATCTCTATTAGTGATACATAACTTTGATATCAAACTTTTGCTAGTCTTGGAATTATTATATTATTTATATCTCAAAGTTACGTAGTTTAATTAAAATCTTTAACAGAGTTACCGAATTTTATTAATTTTAAATAGCTTCACTTTAGATGCGGGTTATTACAAATTTGTTACACAGATTTGTTATGAGTTGCTGTATGTATAAGTTGAAATAATTGGTAAAGCCTAGCTCTGGTGCGTTTTAACATTGAAAGTGTTGAACTTTTTGAACTATAGCAGACTCAAGATAGTTTAGAAAACATGATTCTCCGAGCGTGATAATACTCTGTAGTTGAGAAAAGAGTGGTGAATTTACTTTTAGTCGCTTTGAAAACTGCGTTTCTAAATCAGATAGACACAGGTATAGCTTACTTTTACTAAGTATTTGCCATAATTGAATTGCTTAAAAATGGTTAAATTCATAAAGACTACTATTTGTGTCTCATAAATCAAACCAAGCACATTTTGTAGTTCAACTTTCATGTAAATTTCATCTTACAGATCTTCATAATTCTTATAATTGAACGCTGGAAAAGTAACTAATTTAAGAATTACAGCCAAGTTTTGAGAATGATTGATATTTCACGTATGCATGTTACTACTTGAACTGAGCATCCAAGTTTTAAGTGGTATGCAACCAAAGAGTAGCCTGTCTCATCCGTCGAAAAGACTCGAACCTACACTATCTAATTTTTGTTTTATTCAATTTGAAAAATATAATTGACTAAAGTAGGACTTGTATATACTCAGAATTAGTTGTATACGAATGAACACTACATACTCAAAGGCCAATTTAAAATTCAATACATTTTCAATACCTTGAATATAAAAAGAATCATTTAAAACATGCCCCAAACTTGTACAGGTAAAGCCTTTTAATTACAAATGTAATTACTTTACTTGTTTATAGAAGGGTAAGAATTTTGTAATTTGTACTTTTTGTAATTTTTGGTTTCTAAAATTGTTGTACGCCTGTCAAAGAAATTTTGTTACAATCCTTCTAAGAAAAAAGAAAACAATACCAAAGTTTTCTCCAGAACCGATATATAATAGTATTAATAAGGTTTGCACACTTGACTTATAGATAATTGAACTTTGTAAACTATGATAATAATAAAAATGGTTGATTGGATTTTAGTCCAATTTAGTATTTTGTTAAATTAGTTAGAAATAGACTAATATCAAACTCAGCTGGTAGTTACCATAGTTCTTAAAAAGACAAGATTCAAACTAGAAATATGACATCGAATCATCAAAGCTTGATATTAGGCTCTTTTTTCAATTGCTAAGGGAAATTATCTAGGACTTTAAGTTTTTATACAGGTATAAATGTCATTCTGAAGATGCTTGATTCAAATATGTTTCCCTCGTAGTTGATTTCAAATTGATGAATTTAATTTTCAGCTTGACTTTTAGAGCTATATAGTCATTTGCATTAGTTATTTCAAAAATATTTTTACTTCACTAACGAAATTGACTTGAGGTTGAAATTACAGGAGTATTCCTTTCTAGCTTCAGAAACTATATTAATGCTAGTTCACCTTAAATCTTCTGCAAATGTAGCTGTCATGGAACCAGGGAATTTAAGGATTTTTCCGAGGTTTAGAGTATCTTGTACGCTCTTTCGGCACACATCCATGTATTTTGTAACTAACATGCGTAGTTTTTACTCCATTTAGGACTAGCATCTAGGAACACCTAAATATTATTCCTCTGCCAACCTATTTCGTACATGTTCATTGACTAAAGTTAATCCGCAGATATCCCTTACGGTTTTTATTTTATTGCCATGGCATGTTTTTATCAAAATGCCTAAATCAGACAAAGGCGTTATAGAATAAAGCTTTTTTGTCTATTCGAGCTCGAGGGCTATCAATGTGACAAGACAACGTGGTTCATTGTATAATAGGAATAGACATGAATACCAAGATTCTACTTTATTTCTTCTAGTAGTGTTCAATAGAATTTGTAGATAATACTGATTTAGAATATATTTAAAAAATTAAGATCAATCCAAACTCTGACACCCTTTTCAAGTCTAAAAGTATTCCATTTCTAGTCGCAAAATCTGTTGGTATAGCCAACATATAATGGATCAATTGCAGACGCAATGTTGGTTGTGCCATCGGTCAGGTCGTCATAGTTGAAATCATATTTCAACGGTTGCACACCTTAATTAGCTACCGCAAAGAGAGTTAATTTTCCGCGCAACTGATCGTTGTTGGGGATTCGACGGTTTAAGATCATTTTAGAGTAGATGGCATCCGAGAAAGAAAATAAAATATAAAAAATAAACACTGAATTAATCTAGATACGAAGTTAAGGTATATCATTGGCTAATCAACTACAGTACTATTGTGGATATCCTTGATTGGTTATTAGTTGTTGAGCCCTATATAATCCAACGGTTAATACCATGATTAATGCCATGGGTTTCATGGAAAATATCAGAGTGAGGGCTTTTTCTAAAGGGACAGGTGGGTGCTACCATTTGATATAAAGCTCATGCTAACGTCAACTGGCTCACTAGGTCAGTCGTCTGACAGTTGAATAGACGATGAGGGTAAATTCAATGGTTCATGCGAAATCCGTTGCAAATATAAGCAAATTCACTCGTTCTCAATCTTTAGGTATATTACTGTTGATGCCATATTTAGGTGTTATTTAGTGATTTTCATCTTTGCGCGTACCCGTTTGCTTCTGTTGCTTTTGCTGCTTTTGGTGTTTTTGTCGGCCATCTGACACCCATAAGCAAGGCAGCACAGCAGAAGTACTCTAGAGTACAAATGGACAGGTCTGGAAGCCTCGAAGTCGTCCATGTGAATGCCAGCAACTGAAAATGTTTATCCAGTGATCCATAATGATTACTAATATATGAATTGTTCCAGGTGGGTGGTGAGTTAGTTTTTAGACGGTGCCGGTATCCAGAACCGTTGGAGATATCAGAGATCAGTGATATCATTATCATAATCAAAAGTTTAGATTAATCGTTTCATTGTCAATGGGAATAGGCCAGGTTTCCTGTTCCAGAGTCCTGATTCCAGAGTCCCATTCCGGAAGAAAAGGAATGCTGCTGTCTCTACGTTGTATTTATTTATTTATTTATTTATTTATTTATTTATTTATTTATTTATTTATTTATTTATTTATTTATTTATTTATTTATTTATTTATTTATTTATTTATTTATTTATTTGCTACCGTTTACGGGGTTCAAATCTCAATTCATTTTCAAATCGGAACTTCCATATGAGCCCACAGGTGCAATAGAGGAATGGTCCAGAGTTATAAAAAGGAAATGGAAATGGAATAGGAAATGGGAATTGGAATTGGAATGGAATAGGAAATTTCCAGGGTCTCCGAGGAGGAGGAGGGGGAGGGGTTATGACGTTCGTTTCTATTTTGTATTCCACGTATCAGTATGAAGTAATTTAATTGAAATCTCATAATAACGTATAATGAGAAAAAGGGGTTTGGAGAGAAACTCCGATGGGATCGTGATTTGAATTGAGACTTGGGATATCGAACTTGAGACTTAGCACAGAAAGAGTCTGGGTTCTAGACCTTGAGGTTTTTCCGGGTTAGGCAGGACTACGCGGGGTAAAGGTTATCCTTTGTCGTAGCAGTAGGTGTGGTAGTGGTGGTAGTAAGTACAAGTACCTGCTACGGTAAATGAAGTCGACAAATCAAATCACTGACGCCATTTCTCATCATCGTTATAATCATCATCTTCATTCCTTTAATATTCATTAGAAAAGTGCAAGGTCCAGACGGGCGTTCGGTAGTTCGGTTCGTCGGGTCAGTTGACCAGTCGGTCAGTCGGTCGAAATCGGTCTGAATCGGTGGTTGTCGGTCTTAAGGAACGATTTTCTTGGCTTTTTATTTATTTATTTGATTTATGGTCTTAACTTATTTGTATTATATATATATCTATATATATATATATATATATACATATATACATATATTTACAATTAATTAATTAATTATATTTCAACTCAATTCGACCAAAAAGTCTGGAGAAGAAGGAACTGAAACAGGAAACCTGGAGAACTGGAGAACTGGAGAAATGAAAATATTTGAGAGGGAATGGAAGGTTTTTGTAGATCCCTCTAGTCAGATGTAAATAAATAATAACTACTATAAGGTAATAAATAACCTCATCCACCATGTTAGTGTAAACAATAACAACAATCCACACCATGTCAGTATAAAACACCAACCGTGTTATTTTAAACAACAACACCAACCATGTAATTAAAAGCAACAACCAAAATGTAGTAGTAATTACTTCATATTAACACCCGTATTCCTACTTCTTCCTACATCCTTCCCCCCATCTCTCCTTACGTCCATCTCCATACTTTTGATGACGCCCTGACAATGACACCTTGACATCCGCTACCGTTTTGCAGTAGTGGTCTTGAAAACTCCGGGGATAGCCAATCAGAGTCCGCCATTCCCTGAGGCCCAATTGGCCAATCATGTACCGGAATCTGCCATCTTTCTCCATGGAAAATATATCTTTATATGCATCAAAGAGATTACTAGCCGTGTGAAAATCGCGTCAGGGTAACCTTCTGGAAAGCCGGACCACGGAACAAATATCAAACGGCGCTTACATGATCCAATGTATGGCTGCTTATGTGTGGCCAGTAGAATGTAATTGCCGCAAGAACAATCTTCCGTTTCCCCAGGAAATGAAGCCAACATGAAATAAAAGAAAAAAAAAAAAAGCCCTCTAAAATATGTGTCCTTATATCCAGGGCAAAGAAAAAGAGAAATAACCGTTGGTAATTATACAATTCAAGAACAACGACAACACAATGCAGTATCGTCCTAAAAAATCGCATTTAAATACCGTAAACTAAATTTCATTCAGTGTCAAGTTTTCATTCATCCGTCATCATCATGTTCATCGTCATGGTGAAAAACCTCAGAATGGCATTCCCGTTAGCCCTTGGACGAAATGGGCAGGGTAACAGATGCGGATCTCCCGACACGGCCAATCAGAAGCCAACATTCTCATGTGATTGACAGTGACGTCTTTTGTAGTGATAATAAACTGTGTATAGCAATGCAAAGCCCATTTTTCCAGGCCTTGGACTCCAGAATTTCCATCAGATATCTGTATAAAACGGGCGTTTCAGTATGCATTGGATGCTTGTAGTGATTGTGCGTTGATGGAGGGGGACCAAAGCGAGAAAACGAAAAAAACCACAGAAAAAGCAAAGAAACTGACAAAAACAGAGAGAAGGAGGGGCTATTTGTTTTTTTTTATTATAAAATTTAGCATCATTTAATGTGATAAGTTATTATTTATTAATAAATTTATTATTTTTATTAATTTTAAATAATAATAAAACAAAAAAGCAGCAACAACCAGCAGCCAGCAGCAGCCAGCAACTCAGCTTAATTAAACAAAAAAAAACAAAAAAAGTAAAATTTACTTTCCTTCCTTCCTTCCTTTCTTCTCTCAGCCTAATTTCAATTATAAAAACTCTGCAATCTTCCGCTTTTTTTTAAATTTTCATTTTTCCCTTTTTCCTTCTTCCTTCTTCCTTTCTTCTCTTTCCTTTCTCTCTTCATCCTCCAGTTTTCTATCTTCCTTCATCTCAAAAGGAATCTTAGCAATTGGTCTCATCCACATATAATACAAAAAAGGTATTTATTTCACTACTCTTGGTTTTCTTTTTTTTTTATTTTTTTTTATTTTTTTTTTTTCCAACCAGTCCATTCAACCATTCAATCAACTCTTTTTAATAATCATCATTATCATCATCCATCTAACAACAATTTCAGACAAAATGGCTTCTCTTCTCATCAAAAACTCTTTCCGCCCTGCCGTCACCTTCGCCAACTCCAGCAGATCTGCTGCTGCCTTGGCCTTCAGAGCATACTCCACCGGAAAGGAGGCTGTAAGTTTTCCATTCATCCTTGTTTGCCATCAATGATTGCCATTCAAATATACTAATTACCCTCTTCTAGACCCTCAAGGAGCGTTTCGCTGAACTCCTCCCCGAAAAGATTGAGCAAATCAAGAAGCTGAGAAAGGAGCACGGCAACACCGTCATTGGTGAGGTTCTCCTTGACCAGGTCTACGGTGGCCAGCGTGGTATCAAGGCCCTCGTTTGGGAAGGTTCCGTCCTCGATCCTGAGGAGGGTATCCGTTTCCGTGGAAAGACCATCCCCGATCTTCAAAAGGAGCTCCCCAAGGGCCCTGGTGGTGAAGAGCCCCTCCCTGAAGGTCTCTTCTGGCTCCTCCTGACCGGTGAGATCCCCACCGAGTCTCAGGTCAAGGCCCTCTCTGCCGAGTTTGCCGCTAGATCCGAGATCCCCAAGCACGTCAAGGAACTCATCGACAGATCCCCTCCTTCTCTTCACCCCATGGCTCAGCTCTCCATTGCTGTCAACGCTCTTGAGTCTGAGTCTGCTTTCTCCAAGGCTTACGAGAGAGGTGTCAACAAGAAGGAGTACTGGCAGTACACTTACGAGGACTCTATTGACCTCCTCGCCAAGCTCCCTGCTATTGCTTCCCGCATTTACCGCAATGTCTTCAAGGATGGTAAGCTCGGTGCTACTGACGCTTCCGCTGATTACTCCAAGAACTTTGCTTCCCAGCTTGGATTCGGCGAGAACAAGGAGTTTGTCGAACTCTTGAGACTTTACCTTACTATCCACGCTGACCACGAGGGTGGTAACGTCTCTGCCCACACCACCCACTTGGTTGGTTCCGCTCTTTCCTCCCCCTTCCTTTCTCTGGCCGCTGGTCTTAACGGTCTTGCTGGTCCCCTGCACGGACGTGCTAACCAGGAGGTCCTTGAGTGGATTCTTGAGGTCAAGGCCAAGATTGGCTCAAACGTTTCCAAGGAGGACATTGAGAAGTACCTCTGGGATACCTTGAACGCCGGCCGTGTCGTTCCTGGTTACGGCCACGCCGTCCTCAGAAAGACTGATCCTCGTTACACTGCTCAGCGTGAGTTTGCCCTCAAGCACATGCCTGACTACGATCTCTTCCACCTCGTTTCCACCATCTACGAGGTTGCCCCCAAGGTTCTTACCAAGCACGGTAAGACCAAGAACCCTTGGCCTAATGTAGACTCCCACTCCGGTGTTCTTCTGCAATACTACGGACTTACTGAGCAGTCTTACTACACTGTTCTGTTCGGTGTCTCCCGTGCCTTCGGTGTCCTTCCTCAGCTCATCATTGACCGTGCTGTCGGAGCCCCCATCGAGAGACCCAAGTCCTTCTCTACTGAGAAGTACGCTGAGCTTGTTGGCCTCAAGTTGTAAGGAGTCAACGTTTTGTTATCATGCCTGTTATGAATACTCATGTAATTAATTATTTTGAGAGACGAAAGAAGAAATTGTGTACTTTATTGTAGTCTAAATTGTAGAGTCTTATGTTGTAGTGTGGGGAGAAGTAAAAAAGTCTAAAAAAGGTGGGGAGTGCGGGTGAAGTAGGTACTGGGTTTTAAATTTTTTTGGTCTTTTTCAGGGGTCACAAGATTGATTTAAGAGCCGAGAGAGGTAGGAAGTTGACATGGTGAGTTTTGTTTCCGAGACATAGAAAAGGGAGAAGGTGAATGAAAAAAAAACCACGGAGTGAATAATGTATTTCACATGTGACATTATCATTTTATTTTCATCATGTTCAGTATTTTTGAATAAAAACCTTTATAAGGATGAAGAGGATCAACATGATGATGCTGATCAGCATGGCAGCGGTTGCTGGTTCTTTTCTGTTGGCGGTCCAGCAAATCAACTTGCATCTTATTGCCATTACTGTTATCCTTATTACTCCGAACTTTGCACATACTTACTTACCCATACCTATCTCTGCCTATCCAATATGCGATTTTTTTAGGGGCTATAAATACGATAATGAATATTTAATACTCAATATCTAGGATTATATCTCCACCATTAAGTAATCAGTAAAACTTGTGGGCGTAAAAATATATATCTATTTATGAATTGAGGGGTGGTGGTGTGTGGGCAGATACCATGGTGTGGTCAGACCAACTGTTCGGATCAGATTAGATTAGATGTGATGTTTAATAATTAATAATTTAATTTATATTTTTAGTGTTATCAATATTTATCCGTTAATTTTATGCTTATTTTATTTTATTTTATCTTAGTTTTTCTTTTTTTTTTTTGAAAAGCTTTTTGAATATAATCAAAGTGTTATAACATAATATATTCCTGATGGTGTAAGAATTCAATTATGAAAAATACAAATACGTAAAGACTTGAAAATGACCAATCTTGGGATTTATTAATAATAAGCAAATGAATAAGTAATAAACAAGTTTCTTGAGAAAACAAAAATAAAATAGTTTGGAAACGTTGTATTCAAAGAAAAGATGACTGCTTAGAAATTCAATTCAATTCAGTTCAATTCAATGCATTTCAAGGTTTATTATTGAAAGTCTCTCTTTTATAACATTTGTATCAAAAGTATGCTAAACTTCTTTCAAGTGAAAACTTCTATTTATCTCTTGTAGATTTGGTTAAAGAAATAAATATCATTCTAGAAATACAATTGAGAACCAGATTTGGTTCAATGTGTTAATAGACCTCTCTAATTTGGCATAGGACAATGCTAATGTCCTTTAGTTCTTAGACTAAATTAGTCTTCATATATTATATTATTAAAATTTACTGTAAAAGTACATTATACCAGATAGGATCTAGGCTTCAGATTGAAGATCAATGAACATTGAAAAAATCTATTTAGTTAATAAGGTAGCTGAAGTATATGGAGCTAATGCGAATGCTGAAAGCTAAATATTGAATCAATTGGTTTATTTCTAAGACATGAAGTTGTGTCTCTTGACTAGCTCAGCTTGTCCGTAATTAATGATAAGCAAATTCAGGAATTCCATATTACACAGTCCCTATATTTCACCACACTATTCGTGCAATATAAAATCCCTATAAAAAACAAACGCAACTGTTTATATCTGCTGAATGATACTAGACATTCAGGAAAGAAAAAAGGCTAAAGTAGTATTAGGATAATAAAACTATGAGCAGCTTGGCATTTCAAAACGAATTAATATATTTTTTAAAGCTTGTTAAATTAAATAGAATTAGGATCTACCAAGACAGATCAGCAATTAGCAAACGAGACAATGCTTCTAAAATGTGTATACTTTATACCTGTATATGAGGGGAAAATATGACTTTCAATAGCTAGGATTTCAGCTAAATTGAACGATCCACTTGGCTTAACTTGGTACACTGACTTACATACCTCCATGTGATATTAAACTGATTCTGATTTAAAAACGTTGAAAAATAATATGGCTATCATAAAAGACTATTTAATGTATATACAATGCAGTGGTTTGAAATGAATTCTTAGCATACCTACTGAGATCTATGTGGGAGAACTTAAAATCCCAAGCCTTCTGTGTACATAACTAGCACATGGATATTCAAGGGCAAGAGTCTCTTCAGTACAGTTAAATATAACTGATTTGCAATGGTTTCTATTTAACTTATCCCGGTTATAGCTCTGTGATTTGTTTATGAAAAGCATTCGGAGCTATTGACATCTATGTTTGACATTTGATCATGAAAACATCTTCTAAGCCAAAACTTATCTTGGTCTAAATATGATAAGCTTTAATTAAAACAATTGCTGAGCAAACAAAGGCCTTTCTTTAGTGGCATTCACTCATCACACTTTGAGTTTAAGCTCCCCAGAAGTGCAATAGTATTCTTCCCTTGCTATCGTATCGATTTATTTTTTTTTGCATAACTTCACTAAAAAAATTAAGGAGCATTAAGCTTAATCAATTGCTAATTGGAATTTTAGTGTCATTTTGGGAAAGCAAACAGCGACAAATCTTGGAAGGTTTTGCCGATCAACCGGATTAGCCTTTAAAATGTAATCTTCACTAGCACCCCTTGACCTGTAATTAATTAAAAGAATAAATAAAACATGGCTAGATAAGTATATCAGAATTTTATCACCTTTTCAGATTAATATTCCCACATTCATACTCAGCATCTGTATAAAAATTTACTGAAAATTTAGTTATTATACTCAACTACATAACTTTGATGTAAAATTAGTTATGAGATTCAAAATTACACATGTGAGCAGTTCCAACTATCTTTTTTCTCATTAAGCTAGGATACAAATGAGGTTATTGAATATAATTGCATCACTTTCATAAGACTACTATTTCTCAGCTTACCTATCAATGTATATCTAAAATACACATAAAAGAGATGGATGAATTTTAAGTTAGCATCACTTAAGGTTAAGTTAATGTATTGTGCCGTCGATGTCCATCGGTTCTAGACAAGTAGCCTAAGAGGTATGGTAAATTCAGCCCTCACTTGGTCAAGTTCATCTCTTCATTTATCTGGTGATCTGTCAAGGTTTTGCAATTCTGATATTGCCATTGTGGAGAAGTCTGTTTAAGAACTTAGAAATATTCCTTAGTATACAGATCAAGACCAATCTAAATTTCTAGTCTGTAGGTCTGAAATTAAAATTTTCTTGCAAAAACATGACAAACCATATTTCACTAAAGTTTTCTTGAGGATCATAGTTATGTTTTTTGGAGAAGCTAAGAAGCAGGTTAGTAACTATATGCTAACCTCTACGATATTTAAGGCTAACTTCCAAAATAACAGAGGAAAAAGCAAAATAAGTGCAATTAAACTTATGAAATATTTGAAAAATAGTAGTGATACTATCTTGAACTTTATCTACTTCGTTAGCGTTGAGCTAGGACTATGCTTTAGGAAGATTTGAATTATTCACCATGGTCATGCCTTTGTATAATCCAAGAACTATACTAAACAAACTTATGTAGCCCAGAGCGTTAACTATCATTTGCTTGAGAATTCACAAATCAGACCTGTTGAGCGAAACCACGACCATAATTTAAAAAAATTCCCCACCCTTTTCAACCCAAAAACCAATTAGCCCCTGCGGTTACTGCTGCTCCAGCTCAAACATAAGGAAAAATTTGATATCCTTTACGTCGTCTAAAGGCAATGAAAAGAAGAATTCACTCATTTATCATTACAACCACATACCACCTCAAATCTCTTTCAAATCACTGCCAGATCACGAATATCTTTTATTAGCACTGCGTACTCTTGATCTCAGTTTTGTAACATAAAAAACGAGATACAGTTCCATGACATATACCCTAACCCAAAACAATTCACCACAACATCATTCTTTTTCAAATCATTGTCAGATAGTGAAAAAAACGAACCACCTCGCACACTTCAACAACAACCTCTAGCTTCCCTCTTTACAATACTTGAAATTTGTTTTAGCACTGACCGTACCCGGTTTACTTAGTGTTATTGATATATCTCTATCCTCTTTGTCATCCATTTACTCATTATAACACGTACAACACAATGGCTGGGTTCTTACCCCCTCCAGAACCCATATCGCCGCTCAGAAGTTCTTTTGCATTCAACAGCGATCTCTCGTCTTCAGCCTTTGACTCGTCTTCATCTTCTATCATCTCCAACAATACTTTGGACAAGCTGCATCCTGCATTCTCGATTCTGCCGAACGAAAATTCAATCGCGACTTCTCCCATCCCTGGATGCCCCGTAAAGTATGCCTCCTTTTTTATAGAGAAGACGTTCAACTAACATGTTTATAGATCATGGGAAAGCCAGGAAATTAAAGAGTGGCTTGAGAGTCTCAACTGTGGAAGCTACTACAAATCTTTTTTAGGTAGATATTTACCCCTTTCAGCCCATTTACTGCTTTTAGCTAACTAAGTCTGTTACTGTCTAGACAACAATATCGTGGGAGAAATCCTCCTAGAATGCGATCAAAGGTCCCTCATGGATCTTGGAATCAAAAAAGTTGGAGATCGAATTCGTATTCAACAAAGTCTAAAGAAACTCCGGATCAAAGAAGCCAGGCTTTCAACTAGAAACATCTCAGATGTTCTTAAAGAACTTGATAGTAAATCTCTATCACCGTTTATTTCCAACCCGACCCCTCTACCAGGACATCACTCAACTGCACCAACTGCACCAACCTCACGCAACCATTCTCCTCAAGACTCTTATTTCACAGCACAACCGCACCCATCGTCTACCAGATATCCAGTCGTATCAAAAACATCTCAAAATGTTCCAAATGCACCAAAGTTTTCGCTATCAGCGCCAGCTAGTGCTTCTGAAACACGAACTCAAACTCAAACAGCCACCGACAAATCCACAGACAACGTTAACAATATTTTGAGCATGGATTTAGTGAAGCAGAATACTGTACGCTTCATCTATGGTCAAGGCGCCACCAAATCGGCATTTATTTCTGGATGTTTTAACGGAAGCTCTATAAAACGAAAAGCCTTACGGAAAATCGGTATCAAAGACTTATCTGAGAATTGGGTTGTTTTTATTTCCGACAACGAGCATGGCAAGACTACCCGACAAGTATCTGATCTAGAGCTTGTCACCATTTGCCACAGCCAAGACCGGAGCGAGCGCAATAGACTCATGTTCTGCGCTGCAGGCTCTACCCCTTCCCCTAAGCAACT
Organism: Geotrichum klebahnii; assembly: GCA_030570935.1. Classification (NCBI taxonomy): domain Eukaryota; kingdom Fungi; phylum Ascomycota; class Dipodascomycetes; order Dipodascales; family Dipodascaceae; genus Geotrichum; species Geotrichum klebahnii. Next base: position 44,310 of record JAJLWW010000058.1, read on the forward strand.
TGATAAGTCACAGCAGATTTTGCTTGAAAACATTGCAAAGTCAACCCCTCCACCTCCACCTCCACCCCCTCCTCAACAACCAGACCGTGTTTCGAATAATGATTATAATGATAATGCGCCAATATCTTCTGGCTATCCCACTGACAACGCCAAAACTCTTACTCCTACTACTAGCAATCAAATTAGCATACATTCAAATAACTCGAAAGATGGGACAATTCGATCCAACGAAAGCGCCAAAAGACGCCTCAGAAAGTTTTATGGTCAGCGTCCTCCTAGTGAACTCATTTCAAATAACCTTAAAGAATATTTTCCAGAAGTTGGCCCTGCTGTCTTAAAAGAGACTATTCGCAATTCAATTATATACAAACGCATGTCTCGCATGTCTCGTGTAAGCCAGCGCTCCTCAATAGCGTCTGCCTGGGATTACCAAGAAGATGATGAAGTTGTACCTCCTATGCCATCGGTTGACAGTTTGATTCCCCCGGGATCGCTTTCACATGAACTAATTCGATTATCAAATGCATCGTTGGGTTCATCTTTCAGTTTGTCAAAGCTGATTGCAAATTCACCTCTTGGGAACCACGACTTTTCAACCGCTTCTGTTTCAAATGACGATCGACCTCAAACATCTGCCGTTGACGCAGCAACGAATAGTGCGACCAAACTTTCTATCTCCATTAAACCAGAGGATGAAGAGTTATCTGATGAAGAAGAAGTTTTAAATATGCCAGCCAACTTCGAAGAAGAATTTATGGATGCCTTCAATCAAGAAAGATCTGGCCCATCTCGATGGATCCAAGGAACTTTTATTGGTTCTGGCAGTTTTGGCACAGTTTATCTAGGAATGAATTCCGTTACTGGTGAACTAATGGCTGTCAAACAAGTGGAATTACCTACAGGCAACAAGGAAACTGAACAAAAGAGGCTGACTATGATCGATGCATTGCAGCGAGAGATGAATCTGTTACGAGACCTACAGCATGAGAATATTGTACAATATCTGGGTTCTAATTCAGAAGGTAACTTTTTGAACATTTTCTTGGAATATGTTCCTGGTGGATCAGTTGCAACGATGTTGACCAACTATGGTGCATTTGAAGAATCTCTGATTCGCAACTTTGTGCGACAAATTCTGCAAGGCCTGAAATATTTACATGATCGAAATATTATACACAGAGATATCAAAGGAGCTAACGTTCTTGTCGACAATAAGGGAGGTATCAAAATTTCCGATTTTGGAATCTCCAAGAAAGTTGACCCGCGGTTACTTTCTTCTGAATCCAGCAATCATGGCAATAACCGAGTGTCGTTACAAGGATCTGTGTATTGGATGGCGCCTGAGGTTGTAAAACAAACCTCATACACTCTCAAAGCTGACATCTGGTCTCTGGGGTGCCTAATTATTGAAATGTTCACTGGCACACATCCATTTCCTGAGTTTAGTCAAATGCAGGCCATTTTCAAGATTGGTACATCTGTCGCTCCCGCTATTCCGACAGATTGCTCTACTGAGGCACAAACGTTTTTGAAACAAACATTCGAAATTGATTACCACAAACGACCTACTTCTGAAGAGTTATTGAAAGAACCTTTTTTGAAGCCACTTTTATAACAATACTATTTTCATAAGCGACTCTTAAAGAGTTGATAAATCCAATGCCATATTATACGCATAAATACTCACCCTTCATAAGCAGGAGGAATTTCTGACTTCCGTCTTGAACTTTTTCCTCATCAAGATTACATTTAAAAATTTGTTTTTATGTAATATTTTCTCTTTGTGATTCCCGAGGTGCAAAATCCAACTTGACACCATTTTTTTTTATTTGTTTATTCATTCATCTTAACTTTAGAGTTGCCTAGAGAGAGTATTGTTCAGTCAAAAGTGCCAAGCCGATATTCTTGCTGGCCAAGCTTAAAGCCGATTAGCGTAATCTGATCAAGCTCGATATTGATGAAATATGCAGTAATTTCAGTAGTAAGCTTAGATCGGAACTTAAAGCTATAGCTAAGTTGCCCGTATTGTGTAATATAGGCTAGTAGAGAGTCGCACCGAAACCCTAAGTGACCAGTTATAAGTGATTTCTCAAATCATTTTATTTGCTCTATATGTGACTATCATTGTACCACAGTAATATGATCTTTTATAATGTAGTTATGGCTTTGGCAAATCAGACAGATGCTATTCATTTTGTTTTTTGCACTCTGGCCTAAGGAGCCCTAGAGTGCTAAATGATAAAAAAGATTATGTATAAGTCCCTCGACAAACTGATAAAAATAAACATGCAATCTAAACTGGTATAGCTACTCAATATGAGTCGCAGTTGGGAATCTGTGTTCTCTAATTCCTGTCCACGGACAATTATTCGGCCTATGGGGACAAGAAGATGATGATCATGATTTTCCAACGCTTTTTCTTTTTTCGATAACCCTCCCTACCTCCGGGGGTATATACAAGACATGTTACAAAAGGCATCACATTCTATTACAAAGATGGAAATCGAAATGGCCTGTAACATGACTCTACATCTCACAATAAGGTCCATGAAACTATAGTCAATATGCTAAAAACTAAGAACTGAGAAATAACAACTAGCCGAATAGTAGAAAGTGAGAGTTTAAACCGATTACCATTTGTTGGCATCATATCAAGGGGTCGGGGAATAAAATCAAAGAGGAAATTGAAATACTCTAAATAAAAACAAGAAAACCTGGGCGTGTGATGAGGTGACTAGTAGTCATGTTTGCCAATGATATGGTGGATAGAATTATCTTAACAGATAAAAAGTTGAAGAATTTGAAGAGGACCCAGGTAGTGATAATTCAGCTAGATAAAATAAGGATTGAAGGACTTAAAAAGGTGTTGAGTTAGTAGAGATTTAAGAAGTTACTTAACTTAGCATCCTGAAAACTGAGAGTTTTGATTAAATTGAGAATCTTTATTTTGAAGCAGTTCAAAGAGACTTAATTATTTGTGAAACAAATCAGTCTACTATGGTGCCATCTAAGAGTAATTGAAAATACCACCACTACTATTTGGAGAGATCTGGCACGCAAAAAACATTTTCAAATATATGATTGCTCTGAGATAGAGGAAATACGGAATGCTAATGGTTTAGCTAAATAAGAATAATAATTTTTTGTCACATCATGTTCTTGTTTATTTACTAAACGGAGATAACGGGGACATTGCTCCTTTTCGTAAAAAATTGAGAACTAGCCTATTATAACTTGGTTAGCAGCCATCCATTATTGGATAGCGAATTACTATTTGCTTTTTTAGGAGAATTTATACCGAAAATGAATTAATTTTCAAGGGCAGGTGCTACTTTGAAATTCCAAATCCGAGTAAAACGAAAGAATTCTGGGTTTGTAATATTCAATATTGTTGTTTTAATTAATAATTGCTATTTCATGAGCGTGAATTAATATAATTGTATGAAAATAATAGATTAAAGATTGGCCCTAAAGACTAATTTTTTTATTTCGGCGATAAAAATTTACTGGGGAAAAAATAGGCGAGAAAATTCTTTTTAAACTACGTATTGTATGTGTTTTACGTGCACCCAAATGCTTTGATCTGCGCCTGTAATTCGTTGGTAATAGAAATATATCTCTTCGGCTAATCTCACCTGATTACAAATTGCATGTTTAGGGAAACAGTAGATTATCTTGACTAGATCTGAGATCATCATCTGGTGTGAACTTATTTGAGAAAGTTTTTAATATGCTCACCATCCTTAGTGCCATAGCTTCGTATAAATAAAGAGATAAAGTACTCGAGTTCTAAATAATATTTTGTTTTGCCAAGTTATATTCAAATGTCTACGAGGCACCTAATTAACTAGAGAAACCAATTGAAAAAAGCACTGCAATTCAGCTATGACAAAAGTAATAATTATTAATATAAATGTACGTTTAACAATCTTATAATTATGTTTGTATAAAATAAACTTCATAAAAGGAAATTGGAGCCAACGACATTTATAAAGGAAGGAAAGAAAATGCTAGTTACAATTTAAAAAAAACATTACAAGACCCAGACAAGCTCGTGCCAAGTCATGAAATCCTAACTTGAAGGAGCGTGTTTCATATGAAAACGGTTTACCAAATATCTTAATAGACTCATATATTGCTCGTTAGGAACAAGAGATCCTGCTTCCGTGAAGTTAGTGCCAAGCCATGGCCAATTAATATACCAAGATACCTCGACGGCTATACTTTCGTATCAAATATGGGCTATAGACTCTTTTATTGTAAGCGATTTAAAGCTCTTTCGATTTCTTTTAGACCTAACTATAATCTATAGTAGTGTGATATTATAATACGAATAGTAAAAGAAAAAAAAAAACCAATTCACTAATGATTTTAATTAAATCAAAGATTAATTTCAAATTATATTTTTTCTTTTGCCTTGTTGGTTACTCAAAATTAAAATCAGAAGTGGTTCAATATTTTAGAAAAGAATTAAATTTGGCAAATCAGAGTCCATCAGATCCCGAATTAGGCTTAATATTTTGTGTAACTACCCCGTATCAACGTTTTGGGCTCGTTCGGATCGAGGTGAAATCGGAAATACACATTTCCGAAATGACATCCAAAGCAGAAATTAGAAGGACAAGACGGACTAAACGTTATTTGTCCCAAGATGGTAATACATAGATCGGATCGAACTATTTGGTTAGTCCCGAACTTATGTACAGCATCCGAGAGCATTACAAAATATGACGCTCTGTTTTTTTTCTTTTAATTCATTTTTGTTTAAAAGTAGGCTTAGTTCCCTTTTTTTTAAATCTTTTTATTGTTTTATTATTGAGTTGATATATGAAATATAACTATCGATCCTTTTTATACTTTTACTTGTCGATTATTCGAGCGACTGCAATACTTACGACGAAGAACTACTCCAAATAAATACTTGAACTAAATCGAATGTTATTGACGACTTTGATATTGACCATAGCGACCAAAAGATTCTCGAATTTACCAATACTCAAATGACTATCAGAGTTATACAAGAAAAGAGTTTTTAAGAGATACTGAACACTGAAATTCTATTAATACCAATATCAACAAACCAATATGAATACCCAATAGTGATATTTGAGCAAACCCTCATTATGCGATACCCGAATTCAAAACTAAACTAACTCTTTATTGAAGATCTAAAATAATCTTTAGGGATTATGAGACTATGAAACGAAATGAAAACAATCTGTGATTCATCATGACAAGAACAATATTTTTTAACGAAATGAACGACGCCTACCATGCAAAAGATTCTTCGAAATATTCTACTCGGCTCTTACCAAGAGAAAGATTCTTTGAAACACTAGCACGGGCATCATCATTCATGCTAGGAGGACCACAAGTGAAGAAAGCAATACTGCTGTCAGCTTCAGTAATGTATGCGGAAATAATATCCTTGAGAACAGGTCGGCAGTAAATGGCATTGAAGTCGTTGTGACCTCTTGATAGGTCACTATCTGACTCCTTCTCTGTTTCCTTTTCTTCCTTACCAGGTTCTCCATCACTGGAGCTGATGGCATGGGGATCGATTTCACCCTGGTTGGTGATAAAAATACGAACTTCACAATCACCACCTCGAACCAAGTACTCGAGCTCTTCACGGAACCAATCAAGCTCACCTCTGTTGCGGACAACCCAAACAAACACAAGGCGTTGCTTTTCTGTTCTTCCAGCGCGCTTGAGTCCATCCAAGTAGCTGTATGCAGCGGTGGCACCAATACCACCTGAAATGAAAACGACAGTGGAGTAGTTGGACATGGGGAATCTCTGACCGTAAGGACCGTCAATGAGAATAGGCATCGAGATAGTTTGTTCAGGCTTAGAAGCAATGCTCCTTGCCAGGGTCTTGGTGACACCAGCTCTCTTTCTAATGCAGAGTACCATCTTTTTCTCTTCACCAGGAGTAGGTGAGCGGTAAATACTGAAGGGGTGACTTTGCCAAAATGAAGTAAGACGCAAGAAAGTTACAAAAACATGGTTACCAGCTTTTGGTGACCAGAAATTAGAGTAATCAATCTTAAACTTCATGACATTGTAAGGGAACAACTGAACCTCAGCCTTCGCGTTGAGACCAGAGAAGATGACACGACCAAATCTGCAGAGTCTATCAAATGCCCAGATGGCAATAGAGGCATAGACCCACTGCATGTACCCTATAGATTGAAGATGCCACCAAACACCAGCCAAGAACAAGGAAACAAATACCCAATGAGTAATGAGGAAGAATTCATGTAAACGTTCTCTGAAATGTCTAAATGAGAAAAACATGATCATACCACCACAGACAGTGGCAACCATACCCCAACTTACATAGCGTTCCTCGGAGTAAATGTAAGGGAAATCGCCCTTGAATGCTTCGTAGCGACTGAAACTGACAGAGTGAATGAATGCATTCAAATACATTCCTCTTGAGACCCAACGGTGATAGACGTTGAAGGTTTCAAAAGACCAGCCAGTAAGAGTCAACATAATATTGTTGCGGCCAGCAAAAAGAAAGATAAGAGGTAAGTGGGCAGTAGCTATGAGACCTGAACGATCACTGACATATCGAGACAACTGGTATCCGTAAGAGCTAAAACGGGTGTTTTCGTTGAAGAGCTCATACTTGGGAAACATCAAGATAAAGTGAAGGATTCCATACCCAATTAACACAATTGATTGAGGGCGGGTGGGAACTGCCATGTTAAAAATCTTCCAAGCCTTGACTGGAGTCGAATGAGAGTATCCATACGTCGCAGGAGTAGCAAGCTTTTGTCTAATGAACAACCAAAAGCCATTGTTACACTTGGCCACAAGCTTTGGTGCAATTAACTTGGAAAGGTTAATAAGTCCACCGACTAGCAAAACGAATCCCCAGTAGGCAAGAATGATACCACCATAAAGTTCTCCCGTATACTTTGCAAAGAAACCAACCTGGAATGACTTGACAGTCCATTTAATTTTGGAGTCTTTGACTTTGACAGGATTGTAAAGAGTCATGTCCATATTGTCCATGTTGGTCATATTTGGCATCTTGATAAAGTAATCACCATCAGTGGCATTCTTGTAGATTCTGACAAGATCATCGGTTGTAATTTTAACTTTGACTGCTTCGCAGACACCTACCATGGTTCCCTGAGCTTGAATTTGGTTGTGGGTGCTCTGGTTGGAGCGGTCGAGACAGTACATGAAGCTGGCTAGGTACTCCGGGCTGGAGCAAGTACATTTAGTCTTTTTTAAACCTTTAGGACATTCAAATGTGGCCTTGTTGAAAGTTCCAATACAGCCTCTGTAAAGGCCATCTTTACTTGGGTCAATCGCAGTGACTGACACCAAGAGAGACAGAAGACTGAATAAGAAAGAAAATGAGGAAGAAGCCTTCATGACTGATACCCCAGATGGAAGATGGATTAGATATGATCTTCTCGTATCGATTTTATTTGATGAGGAAAGAAAAAGAGCAGACTTAACATGAGGGAAATTTCTTGTTTAAGTAGTTTCACAGAAAGGAAGAGTAGTAATAAATTTTTTTTAAGAGTTCATGGATATCGAAATGTTTTCATTTGTTTTTGATATTTTTTTTTTTCGTCAACTGCTTTCGCTAAGTTTGGATTTCATTTTCGAAACTTTGAAAGTTTACGGAAATATTGGCACACTACTATCTATATCGATTGGATGAGGTATATGAATTGCATGAATTACATTTCTGATTACAATTTGTTTTATAAAATAATGAAAAGAAACTTCTAAATTTACTCATGTTTATAAAATTCAGTAAAAGAAATAATAATTTACTCAAACTTAAGTTGTTTCCATTTTCATGTTTTTTATTGCTCATTTTCTTTTTTTCTGCCTAGGGGATTTTATTATCTGTACTTAAAATTTCTTTTGGTCATGGATATCAAATTCTGGAAGTTAGGTGAACTCTACCGCAGCTTTTGAAAAGAAACACGAAGACAAGGCAAGTCTGGCCAAGCCAACAAGTCTTGGAGCTTTCGGTTTATGACTTCTGGGCGCTCGTATTTGTTGAATCAAAAGCCATGCTAAGCTTTCCACGAATGTTTAAATTCAACAAAAAGGCTTTAATCCAATTAAAACAACGTTTAACTGGGTTGAGATCCCGGCTTGCCATAAATGTTGATAAATGTTGATTACTCTTGATAAAGCTTGCTTTCATTTTGGATTTCTTCTATTTTCCAGTTTAAATTTCATGTGTTTTTTGCTTCGTATAATTAATTTTCTCATTTTCTTTTTTCTCATTTATTATCGATTTTCAGAGGTTTGCAGTGCGCCTTGTTATGCAGTCATCTGCTTAATATGTCTAGCAGAGTTTTGTTCACCGTCGCTGCATTGTATTACAAACAAAATGCTAACCAATCAAATACTGTTGGGTTAAAAACACGAAATCGCTGACTCGTCAATTATTAAGCTTTGCCAAACTTTTGCCAACTTGATTTACATGAAAATGCTAAGTTTGTGTTTATTTCTTGTATTTCTTTTATTTCTTTTCCTGACAGTTTTCTCTTCCTGTTAAGTTGATTCAGTAATTTGAAAAGTTAATAAAATTAAATTTTGATACGGACTACCAGTACAAATTACCTCATTACCAATTTTGATTGGACCGGATTGAGAAAAAGATTATCACGATTAGATGCTTGTACTATGGTGACCAGAGACAAAATACTTACATAGACTTGTCTAGCACTGACCGGTTCCTTCTTCCGAAGTCATTAAATAATTTAAGATGCATCAACTTAACTGCCAATCATAATAGCAACGGAGAACCTGGCCCGGCAATACCTATTTTAAACATACGGGATCTGTAGCGGCCCTGGAGGTTATACTATTTACAGTATGAACATTAGGTGGTTACTTTACACTGGCGGAACAAGGAAAATTTTTTTTTTAAAAAAAGAAATATGCCGAATTGGCATTTTATTATGATCTTTTAGATAACTTTGCAGATGGCTTTTGATCAAATTCATCTTTAAAATATACGGCTTGTCCAGTAAAAATCAATCAAAAAACATAATAAAATTAATTCTGCCTATTTTCATTCTATTTACCCGCAAGCCATAAGCAACTTAAAAACAACTTTATCGCTAATAGCAATTACCTTACCATGCAAACGACTCTTCAAAGTATTCTACTCGGCTTTTACCGAGCGAAAGCCTCTTAGATACATAGGCACGAGCATCATCGTTCATCGTCGGAGGTCCACAAGCGAAGAAAGCAATATTGCTGTTAGCCTCAACAATGTAGCTGGAAACAAGATCATCAAGATCTGGCCGGCTGTAACTGGCATTGAAGTCATCATAAGTTCTGGCACGATCGCTGTCAATGGAATGCACTATTTCCTTTTCTTTTTTAGATGCATTTTCGTCCACTGTACGCTCACCATCACTGGAGCAGCCTGTATGAGGGTCAAGCTCGCCTTGATTGGTAATAAATACTCGAATCTCAACATCGCTATTTTGCATTAGATACTCAATCTCCTCCCGAAACCAGCCAATCTCGCCTCTGTTACGAATAATCCAGATAAATACTAGTCGCTGCTTTTCTGACCTGCCAGCGCGCTTGAGTGCATCCACATAACTGAATGACGCAGTAACTCCAATACCACCTGAAATGAAAATAACAGTTGGGTAATTGTGTAATGGAAATCTTTGGCCATAAGGACCGTCAATGAGAATGGGCAATGTGGTAATATCTTCCTTTTGTGAGGCGCATTTACGGGCTAGAGACTTGGTGATACCATTTCGAGTTCTCATGCAAAGAACGATTTTGTTTTCTTCACCAGGAGTGGGAGACCGATATATACTAAAAGGATGACTCTGCCAGAAAGAAGTGAGGCGGAGAATGGAGACGTATATGTGGTCACCATGCTTTGCTTCCCAAAGGTTGGAGTAGCTGATTCTAAACTTCATAACATTATCTGGGAAATATTGAACTTGTGCTTTAGCATTGAGTCCAGATACGATCATACGTATAAATCTGCAAGCCCTGTCAAATCCCCAGATGGCCAAGACACAGTATAGCCATTTTCTGTGTCCCTGTCTCTTAATATGCCACCAAATTCCTGCTAAGAATATTGACACAAAGATCCAATGACAAATTAAAAAGAATTCGTGGGAACGATCTCTGAAATGTCTAAAGGAGAAAAACATAATTAATCCACCAAAGATGCAGGATACTAAACCCCAGGTAATATACCGCTCATGGGAAAAAACAGACGGATATGCTCCCACTAAAGTCAGATACCGGCTGAAACAGACGGCATGAATAAAAACGTTCAAATACATTCCTCTTGATATCCAGCGGTGATAGGCATTGAATGTTTCAAAGGCCCAGCCTGTGAAAGTTAACATAATGTTGTTACGCCCGGCAAAGAGAAAGATTAACGGCAAGTGGGCAATGGCCATGATACCAGAACGGTCTCCAATATATCGTAGCAACTGAAGCTCATGGGTATACAGGATATGTTGGCTGACGATATTATATTTTGGAAAATATAAAATCAAGTGTACAATTCCATAACCAAGCAAGACAAGTGATTGAGGACGAGTAGGAACGGTCATATTGAAAATCTGCCAAGCTTGAACTGGAGTAGAGTGAGAATACCCATAAGTCGCTGGGGTTGCAAATTTTTGTCGAATGAATAACCAGAACCTGCTGTTACATTTGGACACTAATTTAGGAGCGACGTGCTTAAGTAGGTTGAGAACTGAGCCTATGAGTAGAATGAGACCCCAGTAAGATAGAACAATGCCGCCAAAGACCTGACCAATATACCGTTGATAAATCATAGATTTGAAAGATTGAACACTTAAAACTATGAAACCTGGATCAATGGATACTGGGTTATAGAGAGTAGCAGTTTGACCAGTAACTGTCTCCAATGACACGAAGTAATTTCCTTCGGTAGCGTTTTCATAAGCAGACGTGAGGTCATCAATTGTGACCTCCACGTTAGAAGTACTGCAAACGCCAATTAAAGTCCGTTGAGCTTCAGTTTGATCACTCGAACTCTCGTTGGTTTTATAAACGCAGTCCATATAAGTGGCCAGGTACTCAGGGCTTGAGCAGGTACAAGCTGTGCCAAATTGGCCGTTGGGACATTCGAAATTGAGAGAGGAAATTGGAAAGTTACATCCTCTGTAAATTGGGTCCCTATAAGGGCTTCTTGCATGAACACTCACAACAAAATATAAAAAAATGGAGAAAGAAAAATAGTAAGGACACTTCATTATGATATAAAGTATCGTAGATAAAAATGACTTACACAGCAGTAAAAATTCTTTTAAAATAAAAAAATTAAAAAAGGCATTAGAACTTGAGAATTTCCATTTATTTAAGTAGTTTTATAAAGCCTTGGTAGATGTGCAGAGCTTGAAGACCTTGCTGTCTTTAGGAAACTATAATTCTAGAGATTGTTCTGGGCAGTATCTCACAACACACACAAGCACCTGAATAAAGATTTACAAAGATTTTAGTTACAATGCAATCTTAATTTTTTTCGTTTACGCATTTTGTTTGCTCCTGACTTTTAACTTTGACCAAGGATTATGAAGATATTGGTACGACGTAATCACTTTCTTGGCCAAGACGCGACATACAAAAGTACTGAAACATTCCGCTAAATATCAAATACTCCGTAACTACTAGTAGGCGATAAACCTTAGTTTATTCAAAGTCTTCAAAAGCCCTTTCAACATCCGTAACATGGAGAGTATACCCTATGGGACGTGTTTTAAGATGGTTTGATACTCAGATGTTGAGGTTTAAGTTCTGTTAGTGCCGGAATGTAAATCTCAGATCGGCGAACTTGTAGGAGCCTTCTATCTCAACAATAAATAAGTTCTTAAAACAATTATCAGTAGAAGATTATTCCATCCACGACGGTGATCATTTTTGTTCTAGCATATCAATTGCTTTAGATCATCAAAGGTTCAGATGTCACAAGCAACCTTCTGTTGACTTTCAACTTCTCAGCTGGGATGAACCCAAATATCTTTGTCAAAAGCCAGAAAGCAGAAACAATTACGTCTTCATTATCAATGCCAAGCTCTGGTATATTAAAAATTGAGAGTTTCTAGAACGGAAATAGACCCTGGGATTTAGTGACTATGCTCTACCATTTAGTGACTAAGAAACCATTTTGCGATGATAAGCCATACATTGGGACCTGCACCGATATGCTCCTGATGAAACCTATTCTTCAAAAAAGCGATGCTGTCAAACACTCAAATGAATTTGATATTCTGTCCTGCCGACTTAGAAGGTTTAACTTACGTTACAATGTTGTTCTTTAACTAATCCTTAGTACTGTTTTAAGTATTTTTCTTCTTCGTTTCTCTGCCTTCGTTTTTATGTCCGCGGATCAGTAAAGATTCTTTGTACTCAATTGTTTTTCTGTGGAGTTTGAATTGTGTTCACAAGTTTTTGAAATGCCTAAATTACAGAATAATAAGAATCTCAATTGCTACCAGGCGTGTTATACACACTACCTTTGATGGCTATAAATGAATGCTTCATAGAAGGGCCAACTTGAATCTCAGCTATCACTAATGAAGACGGCCAGCCACAGCAACTTGATTTATTTACAATTTGTGTGCTCACTGGATGGCATTCCGAGGAGTTCCAAATCTTTGTTTTATACCGATTACTAAAATAAACAAATGCCGTTTCATAGGCCAAGTTTAAATAGGTCAATGGTAACATAGTATATGACCTTCAAATGCCATTATGCGTCTTTTGTTGGAATTATAGGGCTATTATCAGATTGAATATGTGATCATTGCATTTGATTTCACTCTCTGTTCATTACTGACAGTTTAGTAAAATCAAACTGCATTTTAGGTGCTACGAAGTAATGGGTCAAAACAGATATCACCAACCGGAACATTGACTTTGAAGAAATAAATTTGTATATAGCTTGCTTGCCATTAGTTAATAACTGACCTCTCTTGAGCTGAACTAAAATCCAGAGCTGAAGGATATGAAGATAATTAAAAATAATTTTTAAACACAAAGCAGATGAATATCTCATGACATCGGACGATTCGGATCCAAAGAAATTGTTCCGACTGGAGACAAAACTAATAGAGCAGTACAAATAAGTATTAAAAAAAATAAATTTTTAAAAGAAACAATTTATTCACGTAAATGTCAGCATAGCTAAAAACTCCGGTTGTTGATCATGTATTGTGCTGGTGTCAAATAAGAGGCCAGAGAGTAATTCAGATGATGATCAGCTGAATTGAGCCAGTTAGGATTGATAACTTCCAGATCTGATTTGATAAAAAAAATTTTAAAGGAAAAAATAAAAATAAAAACAAAAGAAAAGGAGACGCAGTAATATAAAAAAGATTATTATACTTGGAAATAATTATTGTACTCGTATATTTTTTGTTGAGCACCAGGGCAGTACAAACCACTTAGTACCTAGTTAGGAACCTTCCCCCAAAATGAAATAGGGCAAGATGAACAAGAACATCATCCCAGTACCTGTGCGGGTGGTTTGTGACATATAGGGGCTTATAGTTCAGTATGTTTCATTCAGCTTTTCTATTTCACGTCCTTATATTCATCTTTATTTCATTGACAAATAGTTACAAATTCATTAATTCACCCTTTGAAATAATTCTGTCTTGGTCGTGCAGCGGGAGAGTAGAGAACAAGTCAAAGATATTATTTAGCCAAACTTAACATTGCTAAACGCACTCGGTCAAGACTTAGCAGCAGCCCTAGCTATCGCTGTAGTTCCAAAAATGAACATTAAGCCAACCAGATTTGCGTTTGTGTTTGTTTTCTGGTCAGTGAAGTTATGGTATGTCTAGACTCTAGACCATCTTTTCATTGATACGTGGTTAATGGTATTTGAACTCAAAACGTATGAACTTCATGCAAAAACATTGACTCTGGTCGCATCAAAAATATCTGCAGCTGGGTTACTTTTCTGCAATGGACCTAATAGAGGTACTTTGTGGCATTTGTCAAGACCTAAAGTTCTCAGTTCTCTCAGTTCTCAGTTCATAAATCTGTTGATGTCAAATCAAATTGAGTAGATATATTGCTCACTGACAATATCAGCAGCTTCATTCGCGAATTTAATTCCCGAAAGACTTGATAGTTTCCACTGGAAATGAAAAGTGGGTTTATTTTGACATTTTATATGTCTTCCATGACTCGTTGAGCAGCAATATGGTTCAAACTTCAAGTGGATAATTAGCTCAGAATGAGAAGATAACATTTTTGTTAAATTTATTTACAGTGAAAATCTCCTACTCCGTGATTACAAACGTTAAATCCTGCGGCTCTTGTTTATGCTTAGTACCTGGAATTAGGATTAGGGTATACACATTTGTTAGCTCAAAGATTAACATGGTAGCCATTTCTTCTAAAGCCACGTTTTGTAATTGAAGATACAAGAAATACGAAAAAAATACGGTAAAAATAAGTTTAAAATTAAAATCCATATTAACCTTTTGTCCTTCTATGGACATCTACCGATGTCAACAAAAGATTTTTAATATTTTATTTTTGTCCGGCTTAATAATTGGTTATTCAGCAAGAGTCATGGTAGGAGGCTCTTCCCGACCAGGACCAAATCAGATTCACCGTATCCCGTTCAAGCAGGAACAATTAAGCGCTTGAATGTAAATTTTGAAATGAGCAAATTGATTTGCTTTTGACTGACGACCGTCTATAACATAACATGGACTTGATTTGGTACTGAGAAGTTGCTTTTATATTTTACATCTGTCATGATTGGAAATCAAAATGACTTGACTCGTTTGTCTTGATTGCCTCGCTTGAATTTGGTTATTCTAGCTTTTCAACTTGCGTCCTATCTAATTTGAATTTATCTCAGCATTTCATACACCATCAAGAGAGTTAGCGTGTCTTGACTTGTCGTATTTTACAAAGTAAACTTCGTTTTCCGCTGATGATTACGCACCCTCTTCAGCCATGGCCAATAGCAAGAAGAATCGTTACGTATATTTGTCCTGATTTTCACTTGGCATAGTTTAACTGTATCAAACTGTTTACAAGTACAAAGTAAGTTCCATTGTACAAAGCCTTGAATATTATTTTTTCGATCTTCACAAGCCAGATAATATGAAGCCAAGGCTTCAAAAGGCTTGAAATTCTATATAATGGATGACAAAAACAAGCAAACAATAAAACTTCATTAGTATTTTGCTTAACTTTGTTCTGGAAGTCAAATCAATTGAACTATCCATCCTTCCTTTGTTATTTTCTTGTACATGCCATAATACTACATGGCTCATACTACAAGCCTGATAGCACACTTGAGAGAATTGTAAATGCAACGTTTGGACTTGATCAGTATTTGCGACTATCACTCTGCACTGCCACAAGCGGTAACAGAAATGGCCATCATCTCATTACAAGGTTACACTGCTGATTAGAACAAGAGATCCTGGCCATATACTCACCTTTGAGCTTAACAATCCCATTGATAATTGAAGATAACCAAGATAACAACCTCCACGGCTTTCACAAGTCAACTTCTAAGGGGACTGCATGAGCTGCGCCATCTCAGTCACCGAAACAGTGTTCCCTTTGTATTAGGATTATTTTAACACCGCGGAGACAAAATGTTTCAAGTCGTTCCTTGGCCCAACTCCCAAAGAACTCAAATTCGGCAACTTGAAGAGACTTGCACGTATCATTCTACGGCTTACACGTGCTGTACATTTGAGTAACACAAAGTTTTAGGAGTATGGAAATTGTACAAGGTTTGATCCAACTACAGTCAAAGCAGGAGAAAAATGGCAAACCTAGCCTTTTAATTCGGTACCAAGTTTATTACATTGTTTACTTGGCATACTTCAATATAGTCGCAGTAGCAACCAAAGTAAACTCATTCTCCTTGGTGTTTCGGCTTTTGACTTGAATTCTATGTGGACCCAAATTTGGATAATCATTGTATCTTGTTAACTCAGTTACAGTCTTTTGAGCTTTTTCAAGAACTTTACAAGGCTAAAAGTAATCATGAAAGCCAGATTCTGTAGCGTAACCTGCTTGTATAGTTTTCAACTAACCAAAGGATAGGTGCCATCCTACGAAACTTGTGTTTAGAAATCAATCATAGTGGTGGAATCCACTTGAACTCAATGATGTTTTGAACCTTGGCACGACAAGGCTGTGGCTGTGGAATATTTGAAAGGCCCATCTTAGAGGATACCTAGTGATTTGACGACATCGAAGGTAATGCGAATTACAAAATTGTAAAGCTTGGCAGATTTTATACTTTTAGAATAAAAGGATAATGATGGACATAGTAAGTGACATTTCAATCAGATGGTGGACTGGATTCTTGGCCATTACGAATTACTAGGATTAAGAAAGCATATCAAAACATTCTATAAGTGCTCTGAAAGATGATTAAAGAAATCAAAACAAAAAAATGAATTGCAGGAAATTTATATGATTATATTCCTAAATTACCAGTAGTAGACCAGAGCTAAGAATACAAAAGTTGTAAGATGAAAGAAGTAAAAATCCTCCTCCAATCCGAATCTGAATTCTTCAGTGGGTATTCATTATGTCTGTGGCTAACAGAATACGGGGCTTATTTGTGCCACAAAGATAATTTTTATTTATTTTTTGCCAAAGAATTATTACAATTCTCAAATTATTGATTCAATTAACTGGATGAATCAAAATTAAAAAGACTGCTCGATTGACTTTCAAAATAATAACTTTTCAAAGCCACTAAGTAGTTGTTTCAATATATTAGAATGGTCGCAGCTCTAAGGATCCATAATAACTTGATCGAAACATATGACTTATTTTCTAATTGTTTTGGATCTAGTACTACATTTATAATTATTTCTTTAAAGTATGTATATTCTCTTATTTAATTATATGGTTTACTTCTTCTAGACCAATATCTTCATGGTAATTCTAGGTTGCCATGTACCTAAAACTTAAGCTTTAATTTGTAACCGACAGTAGCAATGAACTATGCTTTCTAGAACCTTTCATAGTGAGTAAGCATGATGCTGATTACGTGTTTTTCAATTAGCCAAGCATCAAGATGATATCTTGAGAGATGATCATACAGAAATTTTATTTCGTAGCAATATAGACGAAAAAATTACAGGCACATGTAAAAGTGCTTAAGAATACAAACTAGAGTATAAGGAAGTATTTGAATATGAATGTATTTTATGATTTTAATACGATATGAGTGATAAGAACGATCAAGTTTTAGAAGTTTTATTTTCAAGTGATCAAACCAATACTAGAACTTATGAAGTTAATATTATGAGAAAATACCATAAAGGCCTTTGGCTCCATAACGTGGCATTAGCTGATTAATAAATGATTTACTTCATGTAAATAGGGACATGATCTCTCAATGTCCAAGATTTGGATGATTCTTATTCAAAAGTGCTAGAGTGTTGATGTTGATGTTGATTTTAGAATAACTCAACTAATGAAATGTTAGGAAAGATTAAAGAATTTGACTATTACAGTGCCTTGTAGCAAGAATCAAATAGTTCTGGCAGATTAGGCAGGCAAGATTTATTGGAAGACTTAATATGATAATTGAGAAAAAATCCTCTACCTCTTATACAGCATCGAAAAAAAATTCAATTATAAGCAAACTGACAAGTAAATTTCATTGAAGTATTAACACAATCATGGGTTTTAGTTCAACGTGAAATGAAAATTAATTTGAATTAAAAATCTCCTAACCATTTTTTTATCAATTTGAACCTATCACCAGGAAGTTGACTTTGACGATAACTAAGAGAGAAGAAGAGAAAGAAAAGGAAACTTGGTTATTCAATCTATTGGGAATTCTCAAAACCTTTTTGGGCTCTATAAATTTAATTACAAAGTATCACCGTTAAATATAACTATAGTACAGATTAATCGATTTGATACAATTTACTATTTTATCATACTTGTAATACTTAGAAATAAGTAATGCCTACATGGTGCCTACTCAAAAATTAAAAAAGGGGAAAATTTGTAGAATTGCAAAATGAAGAATAAATGAAAACAGGAAAGTCGGTTCTCTAGAAATTGATCAAGTAAAATCAGAACCAATCGCTTACCAACAGTCTAATCTGTAAACCTTAGTCAATATGATGCTAACTCACTTAGTTATTACAAATTGGTCTTAACAGTGAAGAAACAGTCAATTGTAAATTAAGTGATGATCAACGTTGGAAACAATATGATGCGTATTTCCATTTATATCAATTATTGATCAGCAAAACTTCTAAGCGAAAGAAGTAATTTGTTCGATGAAGTTACAACTATTGCTTTTAGAGTGCATAGACGAGAAAAGTACATGAATATATTATATCTTTTAGTCAGACATAAAAAATAACTAAATATATGAAGAATGCCATAAATGATCTGTGAAGATAATTCTAAACTGAAAGGCACTTACTTCTGTCTTTGCTCAATAAATGAATGCTTGAATTAATTTTTCGTAAAACATTTTATTTCTATTACAGAGTTGACCTTGTAAAGTAGTACCATTATTAACAGATATGTAGCTACTTTACAAAGCTATACAAAAGTATGGGGTACTATAGCTTCTACATAGAGAATCCCCTATCAGATTCATCACTGAAAATAATTAAACTGAGCATTAAGTTTGACTTTAAGGATGTTATAGATAACTATATCCTCGACACGGCTGCTTCGCATACTTATCCAATACATGATGATACTCAGTAGATGCGTTGGGAAATTATATCAGGCATGGTGTAATAATGCTCCCTAATTCTCTAGTTGAAGTAGCAATAGTATTATGTGCCTTTGTTAAAGTCAGTAAATATGCAGATAGTTTGACTTCCGACTGATATGATCGCTCTTGTATATGCGAGCACAAAAAACCATCTTTTAATAGAATGGATATATGCTCTTTGAAGAGATGAATCACAAACATTGCCATAGTGTGACAAACACTTTACCCAATATTCTTGACCAATTTCTAACACTTCTCAAAGAACGGCTACAAAACCAGTTTTCACCTGTTCCTCAAGAATGAATTGCAAGGCAGAAACCGATCTACATGTATTGACAATTTTGGGGCCTGGTTTCAGCTAAGTTTCATTCCTCAGTCTCGAATGAATATTACTTGAAAATCTACTTCACGTTGCGCAAAGCAAGAGATTTTACCCATTACTAGATAGAAACATGGCTATGATAGGGTCACCTTTCATTTATTAGAATTCATTGAATCAGCACCTTGGTATTTGAAAAAATCCACAAGATTACTATCAGGGCCGAACAAAGACAAATATGAAATGCTTGCACCTGACTATAAGAATAATAATTTCACTGATCCAGAGCAAGTTAAAAAAAATTACCATAATTGAGTACATCGAATTGAAAGAATTTTTCGTCTAAAAGCCTTAAAGTTAGAGATAAAGATGTGTAGAGGTGAAATATTTCGGATGAGACTAAAACTGAAAAATAAATTACAAAGCATTTAGTCATTGTTGACATCTTTTCTTTTTCGTGAAATATGGAAAATAGTGGAGATTTCATAAGTCATAAGCGATATGTATCAAGTCTTAAGTCCTAGATATTAAGTTATAAGACATGAGTCCAAAATAAAAGTCACGCCCTCCGAGCTTGAAGAAAATCATCTCATCAGCTCGGAATGCCTTTCAATATTATTAGAGATTAATTTTATCACTACCAGATATAAAAAATAAGCGCGTATTTCCTTTATAAATTCATCCGAGACTACAGTGTTGGCATCCATACTGCATAAACAACCAGTTTAAAGCCAATATCTATTACATAAATCTCTTAGGTAATAGTTATATAATAATTACATAAAAACAAACCCTTACTGTAAACCTGATTTCTCATTCATTTTCCTATTTTTTTTATCTTTTCTTCTCCTCAAACTTTCTGTACTCTTCTCTTTTTCTTTCTTTAGAGTCTAATTTGGAAAAATCAGTTCGCTCTCATCCCCAACATTCACGATTTCACTATTAGGTTTAATATTAACTCTCGTCATGCTAACTAATTAATATCATTGCTTCTTTTTCTGTCTGCTCAGCGCTTTGCATATCACATCATGACTGACGACGATTCACCTGCTCAAGCTGCTGTAAACTCTTCGACTACCCCCATAACTGTTACTCCCTCAACCTCAACTCCAATAGATGACACTTCTTCTAGCACCTCAAATAATCCTACGACTTTGCCTCCGGCAACTTCGACATCAAAGCCAACTGCTAAGACTGCTGCCAAACCCTCCTCGAAAGCCTCTATTCCTCCTTCCACCACAACTACCACTAGTAGCTCCAGAACCAAGACATTCACCGGCTGCTGGACGTGCCGTGCCCGTAAAATCAAATGTGACCTAAGGCGACCTACTTGCTTTCGATGTGAAAAGGCCAAGGTTGAATGTGCTGGGTATTCGATTAAATTGCGCTGGTCCTCTAGTAATGCTAAAGGCGAATCGAAAGATCCGACGTCTACCAAGCATGGCACTACAAAGGATGCTACGGTAGAATATGATTTTTTTCAGCGCAGGAACGTAGAATTTGTTCAGTATCCTCCTCATATGGTTTATGAATACTACGAAGATATGGATGTCATTTTGTCCAAACTGCATTCACCAAAAATCCAGGGTGATGAGACAAAAGTCCTAGGACCTTTTGGAGTATTTCAGGGTGTTAAAAACACTCGACGACGACTTGCGACCTCTAAAAAGTCAAAACGAAGGCGGCTTAGCCCGGAAACCCCAGGCATTATTAAATCGTCTACTATTGATACCTCTCCTCTTTCTTCAAATTCTCCTTCCTCTGCTCACGCTTCTCCAAGAGATGTTCAGTCTAGGACGAGTCAATCCCCCTTGGTTACTCTTCTAGGGAATAACAATAATAAGTCCTTACCCCAAGACACATCTCTAGCCACCATAGCCAAAAATGACCACCCAATACTCCAAGACCCTGTCGATGATCCTTTGTTTGCGCTCGATAACATGCCCATTATTAACGATTTTGGTGAAAAGCATAATTTGCCTGAATTTAATACAAATATGTTTCACTCAGAAGAGTTACTCAACACATTCTCAGACCACCATGATACAATGTTCAATATTGAAGGCATGCTAGCTAACCCAATGTTTTTGGAAGAAGATAAACCTTCAGAACACGAGCCCACTGATCTCGAGATACCTATTGCAGAAGAAGAAGATCCTGCTCAGCATTCTGACTTGTTTCTCTCATTATCCGGACCCAACATAAATCACTATCTCAGTCAGGATCTGGGGTTAGGTCTCCCTACCAACTCTCAATATTTCCAACCACAATCTAGATATCTCCTGAATCATTATATAAAAAGCGTTGCTCGTGTTATGACAGTAGTGGCTCACGAAAAAACGGCCTGGAAAACCATTTACCTACCTCGAGCTATCAGCGCTATTGGAGAATTAGTCGGCCTTGGCTCATGTTCTAATCCTCGAAGGTCTCTTCTGCATGCATTATTATCAATCAGTTCATTTCACCTTGCATCAAAACTTCCTCCTAACTCCGATCAAAAATCTCATTATACATCATTGGGTATTTCATTAAAAAATCAAGCCCTTCAAAGTTTACACCACTGCTTGCAGTCTGATGCTCTCACTTCCCTTAAGCATAAAGACATAATGACTGCCATGCTATCTATGGTGACTATTGATGTTGTGTCTGGTGAAACAAAAGAATGTAGTTTTCACTTGAAAGGCTGTAAACATTTAGTTAGCATTCGAAGACAGAGTGGACGACGAATATCCAAAAAAGCCCTTGTTCTTCATCGAATCAGCTCGTTTTTATGCTTGATGCAAGATGCTACTACTTTGAATCCAGAACTAATGGACAGTCTTGCCATTGATAATCGCAGCTGGGATGATTTCGCTGAAATCGCGGAATTGGGACTTGGGTCTCCTGATTCCTACACACGAAACTTCAACACTAAAGGTAAAATTGAAGCTGCAGTTGACATTGATTTTAGGAACAACAGCAATTCATTATCATCTGTTTCGTCCGAATTACAGGAATCTGCGGAATATCTAGAATCCCTTTCGCATATTCAAAGTGAATCTCAGCTTCGTGAATACTGGAATCAGTATTCAACAGATATTCCTCAAAACATCGAGACATTTTATGATAATGAGCTTGTTTCTACACACTCCATGTATTGCATTCCAGATTCCTTGACTTTACTTTTTAGTCGAACCGTAAAGCTTGCTCGTCAAGTTTGCTATATGCGGTGGAAAAAACAAAGAATAACCAAGGCTACTGTTGAGAAATGTAATTACCTCCAGCGGTCCCTTCGTCAATGGGGTGAATGGTACAGCGAAGCTCGATTGCCAGTCGAGTTTACTGGTGATGTCCGCACCGCAATTGATCATCACACAAGCGCGTTCTATTTTTCTCTGCTAATTTACCACTATACCAATGTTCGTGAAATCAATCCTGCCTCGCTTCAAGGGTTCGTTAACTCAGTGCTTGATCATTTAAACGCTTTGCTTGCATTGAATACTGACAGCTCAAATCCTTTAATCATTCCACTTCTATTCCCTGCGTTTGTAGCTGCTTGTGAAGCTTTAAGCAAAGAAACCCAACAAAAATTTGACGACTTTTTTAATCGTTTGACAATTCAAGGCCTAGGAACTTATTATCAAGCTAGATTTGTTGTTAACGAGGTATGGAGGCGCCGAGCCGAAAATGATGAACGGGCAGCTTGGCGATTTGTGTTGCAAGACGAGGGCGTTAATGTCATGCTAAGTTGAATAAGAATCATTAAGTCATCCATACGATTCGTGTATATTTATTTTGGAGTATTGAAAAGCATTTTGGTGTTGACAAAACCAGGTTTTTTTTTTTTCTTTAAAAGTTTTGTGGTCTTCTTGTTTTATTTCCTGTTTCGATGCTCAATTGAATTGAAGCATCTTAGCATTTCAACGGAAGACTCTTGTATCAAGCTACAGTTGAATGCTGTTATTTATTGTTTTTTATTTTTTATTTTTTATTTTTTATTTTTTATTTTTTATTTTTTATTTTTTATTTTTTATTTTTTATTTTTTATTTTTTATTTTTTATTTTTTATTTTTTATTTTTTATTTCTTTTGTCATCTTGATTATTTTCTTGCTTTTGTTGATGCACTTTGATTTATTATTGGGTCCAGTTAGTAATGATATATATTAATTTTATACGGAGAAGATGAAAAATTCTGTTCAAACTATTGACATCAAGGTAACTGCAAAATATAAAGTAAAAATCAAAAGTGCCATTATTTTTCTTTCTTAGTTTTATTATCCCCCCTTTTTTTTAAAATTGAAATTAACTTGGCCAAGTGCTTAATCCATGCTGTGATGATGCCGAAAAGCCAGTTGACTATAACTCTCTTTCGCAAAAACGCTAGACCTTGATGGTAGAGGGAGCAGAACCAGCTCCAACTGAAGAAACAGAAGCAATTTCCGAAACAACAGATTCAGGAGCACCCACTGAAGACTGACTGTATTCTGAAGCTGGTGATCCTGAAGTTCCCAAAGAAGCCATAGAAGCACCTGAAGGGGCAATAGAAGCTGAAGACGAGGCGACTGGAGAAGCGCTGTGAACAGACGCGGAAGGAGCTGCACTATGAATTGAAGGAGTAGGAGTGGCACTATGAACTGAAGCTGCAGGAGAAGAAGAGGCACTTTCACTGGCGGCAACAGCTGCACCTGCTCCAACAGCTACTCCAGCAACAGCGGCAGCCGCAACATCCCCGCTAGGAGAAGGAGCGGGTGCTGCTAGAGATGAATTTCCCTGTGTATATCCAAAAACCCCTCCAATAGTCTGTCGTGCTGCACGAATTTTTTCAAGCTGAGGTCCGGCTTTAATGTTAACCTGATCCTGAACTTCGGCATATTTATTATTAATGATGTTTGAAAAGTGACCACGGGCATGCTCTAGCTCAGTCTGGAATCTAGTATAAATTGCAGGTACAGTAAATGCCAATATCACAGCAGTAGTTGCTAATGAAGAAAAAGGAGCAATGGCTGTAACAGCATACAGGATCCAAGTTAAGAAAAATGCTGTCAAAGTCAATTTCAGATCACGCGCATCAAGAACTCGTCTAATCCAGTAAAGTAGCTCTTCACCGATTGCAACAAGTGAGTCTGAATGTTCTTGAAGACGCTCTTTGTTAATTAAAATGAGTCGGCTTGGTTTAAACGATGACACCAATCCGGCTCGTCCACCATTAAGAAATTTCGTGATGACTTCAGTCAATGCAGTGATGCCAATAATTAGGTATCCTAGCTGAAGGAGAAATCTAAGGATATTGCCATTTTGAATGATGAAAAGGAAGATGAGAGATTCAGCAAAAGCTGTGGCGGACTTGACAGGATTTTGCCAGCGAAGCACTGCCATGAGGCCTTGTACACTTTCGACATGGACCTCGTAGCTTCGAACAGAATCAGCGGAAGAAGACATGAATAACAAGAGGGATAACCCGTATTGGTAGATTGAGAAACCTAGGTAAGTTAGTACACACTACAGTTACAATATTTTGCAAAAAAAAAGGAGTCCAAGGACGGGGGATTGGCATTTATTTATATATTTATACAGGAAGAGATCTTAACCCAGAATACATGATAACTAAGAGGTTTTTGAACCATGGTGCAAAATGGGATTTTTTCACAATCGTTGCTTCTTATTTCAACTTAGGTGCGTTTGCGTTCCCAAGTGTAATATCCCTAATTGCAATAAACGCCTAATTATAAAACAGTGCATTATGAATGCTCATATCCCTCAATTCTAACGAAATTACGTGAACTGCCAATGGATCTCCTTTCTTATTATTGTTTAGTGGCTATAGAAAAGCACAACACGAATGTATAGACTGAATACTAATAGAGCCCATTTTTCTGTGACCGCTTCTCCTGAAAAAAATACTGTCTCCATTCTCCATCAACCACACATTTTTATATGAATGAAGGAGAAACAATGCAAACGAGAAAAATCGCTTCAGCCTAGATCTCAATTTTAAGCAATACTGTCTGTTGGAGTCTCGAAATATATCTTCGACTGGTTTTTCACTATATATATATACATAGTGGTATGAACTTTTTCACGATCAAACTATAATTTCATATTGAAACCAAATCGTAGTGCAACCATATTAACCACATTAACCACAATTAAGAACCAGCTAATCGACTGTTTATAGTTAGCAGTGCACCATAGGCACCCAGTTCTCTGACTTTTAAATAAAATTCAAGTGTTTTCATATATTTCAGGTGAGCGGTGGCTCCTCAATGCTTTGCATAGCAGTATTGGTCATCGTTTATGCAAGGCTTTTGACTCTTTGTAGTTTTCATTTTCAGGGAGGAATTCAAAACTAATATGTCTGATTCCTTTTTTCATCTCGTTCTACTGACATACAAAACCCAGTTGTTCGTAGGATAAAAACATCATGTAGATCTCGTGGTGGTAAGAAAAAACTTTCAGTTCAGCTTATTTGCAAAAATGGCAGACGACAGAAAATATATTTCTGATAATTCCACATGATATTTTCTATTTTTCACAAGTGAAATCCTGGTCTCCAAACCTCCAAACCTTGACAGGGATCAACGTAGCATTCTTTTTCAAATATGTATCTTCATGCTGAATGCCATGAATGAGGTGAATACAACAAAAATACTCAATAACGAGGTGGCTACAACTATACTCGAATAGACCAAGAATTTCTATTATCATAATAGGAAAGAGAAAAAGATCCTTCAAGAATACAAAAATAGGCATTTCCATCTCTTTATTTTGATATAGCTCAAACATATATTTCCGTTGAATCCATGACTTTGAGGATTATGTCGTACATGAATTGATATTGAAATGAATGTAAAAGGCTGTACAGATACACCCATTTTTAAAAGTATATTGTAAGCTATAAAATTCTCTCAAAATGATGAAATTTCTCTTGTAGAGCCTTCCGCCATGATAAACATTAGAATAAATATTTCTAAGATTATCTTTTTGACAAAGAGAATAAAATGACTGTATATTAACGAAAGCTGTACTAAATGCAAAAATAAAAATCAAACAGAAAAAAAATAAGATAACAATTGAAACAAAAATAACTTAATATGTCATTGCAGACCACGGCTTCACTTGATTAAGAGAGAAAAATTTAAATATCTCTGCTGCAATCTCATCTGGGTAATACTCAAGAGCGCAGTGACCACCATTATCCAAGGTCTTGACTTGGCAATGCCTGCAGTCTCTCTTGAAGTTGTCAATTGTCATACTTTGTGACAATAACGGATCGTTAGTGCCCCATAAAATCAAAATAGGCGTATTGGTTGTACGCAGCCACATGCTAGTAGGAGATGAGAGTGGAATAGGCTTGCGATTAGCAAGATAATCACTGTAAAGTTGTTTTTGAATTTCACCTTGACCGGGACGAAGCATAAGAGAGTAGTCAAAGGTATATGCATGGGAATCGAGCGTGCAAGCATTCGACATGTCTCGGTTAAATGAAAAATTGAATGAAAATTCTGGCCTTTTGGTCTGGGAAGGCAAATAAAATGCTTTAACTTGCTCAATTGAAGGTTGGGATAAAACTTTATTAGGTCGTGGACTTTGAGTGCCGTCAGTGCTTATAAAAACCATTGGATGGTTGGCTACTATTGCCCCTGTTCCTTCGTCCTCATTTTCAGTGTCCTCTTCGTCATCACCATGAACACTTGGTGTACGCGAGGTACTAACTCGAACTGAATTTGATCCATCAATAACATATTCATCCACTGACAATGAAAATGATACATGGCTGCTATTTCTGTTAGCTAAAAGACTAAATGGAGAGCGCCTTTCTGGATCTTCGCTCGTTTCACTAGATAAACTAGAATTGCTATTTCGTCTACTGCTCCTTAAGCTGCTGGCAAGTGACCGTTGACCAAACTTTTGTTCTGAATAATTATTGGCCATCGCTGTGCCCAGCATTGAATTTGAGTGCGGCGATAATGATGGAGAGAAAAGCCCTGTTTTGAAAATATCGAGAACTGAGGAGTCTAACCGACTTTCGTTGTATACAGTCCCGTTCTGAATAATGAGGCCAAGAATATTTTCCATTTTGAATTGAATTACTTTGAGAGCAACAAGAGTACCATATTCTCCCATGCAATAAAGAGCAAAGTTTCCAATATCAATTGCATCAAGGAAAAGAACAACAGTTTCAGCCAACTTTTGAAAACTATAGTTATAGGTTTCAGGACAAACAGTAGTACCAAAACCGGGAAGATCGGGGGCTATAACACGAAAATTATATGCCGAGGAAGCCAGCAATGGAATAAGATTTCGAAAATAATTGGAACTTGTTGGAAAGCCATGAAGAAGTAGTATAGTCGGATTGTTTAAATCCCCTGCATCATTGTAGTACAAATTAACTCCATTTGCTAATCTGACCGTTCGAGAGCGAACTGCTACAGGAGCTGGAGTATCTTTTACAGGAGAGATACTTCCAGGGCTGTAATCAGCTACCATAGAGGAGCTAGAATATGAGTATTTGTTATTTGAGTAAGAATTGGTCAACATGAGATGTAGAGTTGCGGACAAGTTTGGTATAAAAAAAGATCAAACTGAGGAAGAAAAAATAGCCAGAATATTCAAATTTATACTATCGCGGCTGCCAATGCCATTTGACAGGTCGTATCACAAAATACCAAAACGGTTACCAAACCTTAGTTTCTAACAATTGATAGGTAAAAAACCTTCAAGAAAAGAAATAAAAGTGGCCACATTAATGGCACATTACAGTCTATTTCTAGCACAATGGACTTCTGTGAGCCTTGTCAAACGCTACACCTAAGCAACATCAGGGTCCAGCCATCGTAATCATGTGTTTCCACCATAGATACAATGGCTCACATTCTACTGCACAAAATGTAGTAGGAATAGCAAATTTGTTTTGGGCGAAGAGTAGGAGGAGCAGCAACACCCGAAATCCTCCTTCCCCTAATTGCAATGCAACGCACGAGTATTCGATAGGCACTATCTTTAGTGACTTATAGTGCTTTTGTTGCTGAAATAGTTGGCTGTAGAGTTTCGGAAAATTACGACGACCCGTAGGACGACAGTGCGCTGATCCGCCAAAATCACACCACATAGTCACATGACCACATTATAAAGTGTTTCATATGAACCGAACCGTCCGTAGTAGATCAAGTTAAAGGCCATGATACTGGTCGCTGGTACCGGAGAATGAAACAGTATTGTAGTGCTAAAACTTTCCAGATTTACTCACTATTATTATGTCGATTAGAATTGGTGTTACTTCATTTGGTTCAAGAGCGATTTAATGATTCAGTTATTCAGTGCGGTGAGCGAACCTGTTGCTGAACACCACCAGACCCAAGCAGAAGCGAAGCAGCCAGGGAAAAATCGCATCGGATCAATAATTATTCCCGTAGCAGCTTCCTATAGATAACAAGAGACTAAAAGAGATCAAGTAGCTTCGAAGAACACATCAGAAGAAGCTTTATGAATCAGATGACACCTTCAAACGGTCTTATTTAATAGAGCATATTATTTCCACGAGGCATTGTAAAAGAAAATCACGCCGTTAACTTCGCTAACACTAAAACAAATAGAACCCCAGGTTTATGGCCATCACCAAGCGTGCTGAATGCTCACTTCCAAAGTCGAGATGAAATATCAAACCCAACGTGGTGTAACTGAACCCAAACCCAGCCAGCCAGCTCATGGGTTTTTGTCTCGCCTCAAAATATCTCACAGCCTTTGCCAAACTGACGACAATACCAAATTGCTAGTGCTCGGAAGGAATTTTAATGAACAAAGTTGAGGTCGAATTTAGGTGAAAAACTACTATCATCTGTTACAAATTGCCCTTTTCAATTATACTTTTCACGAAAACCTTAGATTTTCTGTATTCACCAGAGAATTACACATTGAGATCTTTTTTTTATTACTTGAACCCAAAGATCCATCCACACGCATCCCACAATAATGGCAGACGAGGCGCCAATTGGTGAGTAGTTCATCTTTTTAAATAGAAAGAATAGTTATAGACTGGGCTCAATTGCTAATACCAATATAGTTCTTGATCAGGGTACTGGTTTTGTTAAGATTGGGTGGTCTGGAACAAACTTTCCAGACCATACATTTCCGTCTATAGTAGGAAGGCCAATTCTTCGAGCTGAGGAGAGAGCAGCAGCCGGCATGAATATGGAAGTCAAGGATATCATGTGTGGGGACGAAGCCAGTGCTATGAGAACTGCTTTGCAAGTATCATACCCTATGGAGAATGGAGTCATCCGAAATTGGGAAGATATGGGCCATCTCTGGGACTATTCTTTCCATGAACGCTTGAAAGTTGATACAACAGGACGCAAAATATTACTCACAGAGCCTCCAATGAACCCTCTAGCCAATCGACAGCACATGGTCGAAATGATGTTTGAAAAATATAACTTTAATGGTGTCTATGTGGCAATTCAGGCCGTCCTGGCTTTGTACGCCCAGGGAATGTCATCTGGTGTTGTTATCGACTCTGGAGATGGTGTCACTCATATAGTACCTGTATACGAATCAGTGGTATTAAACAATCTTGTGCGCCGCCTAGACGTGGCTGGCCGTGATGTCACTCGTCAACTTATCAATCTTATGACTCGCCGTGGTTATGCCTTTAACCGCACAGCCGACTTTGAAACTGTACGTCAGATTAAAGAGAAGTTTTGCTATGTCAGTTATGATTTAGAGTATGATACTAAGCTTGCTGAAGAGACAACAACATTAGTTGAGAAGTACGATTTACCTGATGGACGTACTATTAAAATTGGTCCTGAACGTTTCCAAGCCCCCGAATGCCTGTTCCAACCACATCTTGTTGACTGTGAACAACCAGGTATTGCTGAATTACTTTTTAACACTATTCAAGCCGCGGACATTGATGTAAGATCATCTCTTTACCGCGCCGTGGTTCTTTCTGGTGGTTCTTCTATGTACCCTGGGCTCCCGTCACGTCTCGAGAAGGAAATCAAACAACTCTGGCTTACCCGTATACTTAAAGGAGATCCTACAAGATTGAACAAATTCAAAGTCCGCATTGAGGACCCTCCTCGCCGTCGCCACATGGTTTTCATTGGTGGTGCAGTTCTAGCTGATATTATGCGTGCCAATGATGCAATGTGGATCACAAAGCAAGAATGGCATGAACTCGGCCCTGCTCGTGCTTTAGAGAAATTGGGTTCGCGATAAATAGTCTTTTTTTTAATATTTCTTTGCACTGTACTCATGTCTATCTACTGCATGTAAATTAAATGATGTTTGAAAAATGAATTCTCATCCTTGATATTTTTAAGGCTAGAAAACACAACTATAAGTAATCATTTTTGCACGGATAGAGAAGACACTGCCAATTCGACTCTCCCCGTGAGCTTTTTCATATAAATAACATAATAATATCTTTTCTCATCTTCACCTTCATCATTTTACTTCTGTTCATTGAAAAGAGGCATGAACTGTACTAACTTTTCAATCATTGTGTCTGGTACCAGAGAATTTTGTAAATCAAGTTCTGTCACGTATGACTTACCATATGCAATATCTACAAAAGATTGAAACACTTGCTCAGAAGTATGACGGTCTTCAGTTACTTCGACCATGAACCGAATGAATTGCTCAAATGATACTGATGGCTCATCTAAAGAAACTATAGATGCATTGCTTCCATTTCTTGAGTCTTGGCAGTACAAAGACTCGGACTTAATTTGGGGTGAAGAATTTGAACAATGAAAGGTTGAAATGCTACTCACAATGCTACTGGGTCAACTAAACTTCTCGGGTGGTTGCTTGAAGTCGCTGTTCATCACACCTTCAATTAATGATGATGCAAGCGATGGAGTGCTCAGTTTGGGTTTGACATGAAGGGTACTGTCACCATCTGAACTCCTAGTAATTGTTTCATAGAATGAACTACTGATATTACTCAAAAATGGGTCCATTGCTAGTAACTTTGGTGTTTCTATCACAGTTTCTATCACAGTTACTCTCCCGGTTCACGACCACATGCAAGCTGGAACATGTCGTGCATTTCCTCTTCGGAGTAAACCAAACCCAAACTTGCCAACGTCCCTGAAAATTCACTTTCCACTAGACAATTGCGATGGCCCTTATCGAAATATCTAGACGCTGGCTCAAATTCTTCTAATTGTATTGGCGTCAGATTAGTCATATTGCGTGCAACTATCTGGTTCTCGTGTTTATCGATCACAGACTTCTTAACTAATTCAAACTCATACTCAAGTTTGTCGGGTGAAAATGCTGTATAATCATTTTTTTCTACATTGACCTCAATACATTGAGCATCACAAAGGTTAGATCCTTGAGCATTTGATCTGAAGGTTTTAGTTCTTTACTTAGATTTGTAATACCCAACAGTGGTTTCTCAAGTTCACCGCTGAGTTCACTAATTTTGTGCACCACTGCATTAAACAAGAGAGAAAATTCGTTTGCAATATCAGCAAACGGCCTTCGCAGTTTTTCCTTGGTTTCTCGCAGTTGATTATTGATCTTGCGCGCAAGTTGAGCTTTAGAGTTGACCAGAGTTTCCCAGCAAGTTTCCAGCTCATTAAGGCGGAGTGATTGTGACGGCTCATATTCTTTAAGCCTATATGTGGCAAGCTTTGTACCGATATTTCCCAGTAATGAAGTGAGTTCTGACTTTTCTGTGATCCACTCTCGTTTGGTTGTTCGCTTATATTGGGACAGCCCTTTGCAGTGACATTTTGCTTTTGCATATACTCCAGTGACCCTATCTGACACTACTCCAAAAAGCTTGCTTTCCTGCAATAGCAGCTAATAATGACTTCATTCGAACTTCAAAAGAATTTTGCTTTTCAAGTGAGGACGCAGTAATTTCTACAAACTTTTCAATTCTCCTTCCAGCAGTCTCAATCTTGTCTAAAGCTGAAAATACATGGAACCAGTATGCAAGATATGTCATAACAGAATGCACATCGAGTTTTATAACATCACATACATCTTCGACATCTAATAGTTGAGGAATCCCAATTTGTTCTGAAGCAATATCAAAAGCCAGAATTGTATTTCCGCGATGGTCAGCCAGTTCCAGGTTTAAAAATTCATTAGAACTGGGCGATACTTATCAAGTAGTGCGCAAAATGCAAGTCTATCCGTATAACTAGAAGAAAAGTCACGAACTTTAACACTTCATAACCAGCTGTTTTACGCTGAAACCAAAGTAAAAGACCTTCTTTTGCAGAGAACCCTTCTTCATTTATATGCGAAATAGTAAAACATAGAATCAGGACCCATAGCAATCCAAGAACTAGTTTCAAATTAGCATCGATAATATCCTCTGCCCCTATATTGCCGACCATCACACCCCTATATTTGACGTTCTTCAGCGGTCCAATGCGTTGAGTATTTAGATATGTATTTGCCCATCGAGTGAAAGTCTTTGCCTGTGTAGCAACCCAGTCTGGCAGAATTGGAGTGTTGGTCGGTGCCAGCTTAACAATTTTCTGTGGGAAAGATGAGGTCCCTGAAATATCGAATCAATTGTAGTATTCACTTTTCATGACTTTAGTTTAGAAAAAAACAAGTCATAATAGTGCGTATTTATCAGTAAGTTAGATATATCGAAATAAAATCAGAGCGTAAAGAATCTTCTACATAAATTGAGAAAAGACAACTGATACATGAAGAAGGTTAAAGATTAATTCAAGTTTGGGTCTGTGCTTGTCGATTAAGGCAGGAACAATATGAATCAGTACTCTTGCCGTCAACGGCTGCCAAAAAAAGGGAAAGTAGAAGAAGAATAGATATATACATGACTAAGCTTCTACTTCAAAAAATTGGCATGAAATTGATGTTTTTAAAATTCGTTTAAAAGAGAAAATGACTAGTAGAAAACAAAATCTATTGAAACAATCGAGTTAGTAGGAAATGGAGAGGTTTATATTTTAAAAGGCTTAAAAGGTTATTTTAAGATTTGTGATGACTAAATGGTAATGTAATTAATAATATCTAAGACTTAGACTTTACACCTGTCTAATTAAGCTCAAGTCTTAACTCTGGTCACAAAAGAAAAATCCAGAAAATTATCTCTCATTATCATCACCTCACCACCAACCCTTCAACAACCATCTTATTCCTCACTAATCTGTTCAATTAACTAAACAATGGCTGACCCAAATCAAATTGACTACGATCAAGAGGAGCCTCTTACTTCCACTGTGCGCCCTCAATCGATGGCTATTATTACCATCAGGATCATCAAATCATTCCCATACAGAACAATCAAAAATCATATTCTGAAAGACGTAGATTTGACAAAAATAACGGCTGGAGAACTGCTGGAACAAGTCAAAAAATGTATGTATAGCATTTCATAGTTGACTTTTCTCGTTCAAACCATACTATAGTACTAACAAACATGCGCAGTGGTTGCAACGACTGGAGCTCTAAGACCTTACCGAAATGTTGATCTAGATACCTTGAAGATTTATACAAAGGCTCATGGATCAAAAACAATGAACTTAGTCATTAATTTTGAGAATGATGAAAACTGGATTCTGGCCGACCCAAATAAAACTCTTCTTCAATATGGAGTTGGTATGTTGCGAAATGCCCTTCATTTTTCGTTTTATTTTATTAGATTATTACTAACAATGCTTAAATTATAGAGAATGAAACTGAAATCTCGGTGTTTAATTTTGAAGCCTATCAGGAATTCAAAAAGAACCCTGAAGAAAAATGGTAATGTGAGATTTCTTTGAATCGAACTATTTTGTTTTAAATGTTAGTGACGATTTCATCCTTTGTACTTTACTCTTGTATCATGATTTGCATTCAGTTTTGATTCTTTTCTGGCTTGTAATTTTTTATTATTATTATATATTTGGCTCCTTTCTTATTTTCTTTTGTATGTAAAAATGATGCTCGCCTGTAAATAATTTTCCTTCCTAAAGATTTGTTGCTTGAATCTTTCTCCAAACGTTATCGGTCAATAATTCAAGTTCCTTACCATTGACAGCAGTACCTCGTTCAGCTCCGTACTTTACAGCATGAACCAACAGGTCTTGAATAAACTTGCGGTCCACTGCTTGGGGATTAAGAAATGAGCCGTTCATAACTTGATCAATTGTCATTCGCTGTGTAGGATCACGATCTAAGCATCCTTTAATAGCTTCAATGGCTTCCTTTGGGACACGAACCTGGCCAAGACCTTGCTTAGAATACGCAATTTGAACTTTGGGGTTCATGATGGCTAACATGCGCTGGGTACCTTGATACGCTCCATAAGGTGGCCGGCCATAGATCATTTGGTATATGATGCAGCCACAACTCCAAACATCGGATGGACGCCCAACTTTAAACTTTGTTGGAGGAGGTTTGGTGGGAGGTGGAACTGGAGCGTAGATGTTGCTGTTATTCAAACTAATTATACTGTTTCTATTATTATTCATTCTTTTGTCGTTATTACTGTCATTAGAGTCGTTACTTTTCTCATTAGATTTGGTGCTACTGGCCGCATAAACATGGTTGGCATCCAGTAGAGCCTCTGGGGCCATATAGTTCGGCGTGCCAATCTGGGTATCCCTGTGAACGTTAGACGTATAGTCTGGAACAACGTTGGCAATGCCGAAATCAATAATCTTCAACATGCCCTTCACTAGTAAAAAGTTGGCAGGCTTCAAATCAGAATGAACAATATCATGACGATGCACCGCAGCCACACAGTGCAGCATCTCCACAGAATAATATCGAACAAAAGAAATGTCAAGCGGATGTGAAAGTCGTGCATTTAAAACGTGTGCAAGGTCGATTTCTCCACACTCCATAACAACATATATAGAAGATGCACGCATTTCATAGTCAATTAGCTTCACAACTCGATCCTCACTTTTAAGTCTCTGGAGCAAATCAATTTCTCCCTTGAACCCCTTTAAGACAGTGTAGTCAATATCGTCATCGCAAGAAACCCTTTTGATAGCATAAACTTTTCCACTACTTGATTGTGCTTTGTATACTTTAGAGGATCCTCCTCGTCCAATAAGCTCAAGACGCTGGTATGGCTGGGTATTGACATAAATCATATTTTTCTGCTTACGGCTAGGAGGTTGAGGTTGAACTATACTGGGTTTTGGTTGCTGCTGTTGTTGTTGTTGCTGTTGTTGCATCATCATGTACTGTTGTTGTTGCAGTTGGACTTGTACAGGGTCATCATTAGATTGTGATTGAGTTTGAGGAAACTGCTGTTGTAATTGAGCTTGTTGTAACTGTTTGTGTTGTTGCTGGATAAGTTGTTCTTGAACTTGCAAGTAATGACGTAATTCTTGGTGCTGTCTTTCCAAGGCCTGCTCTCGCTCTAACTCAAGCTGTGACTTTGCTTTGTCTTCCTTTTCATCATTATCGGGAATAGCATGAGCACGTTCAGCAGCATCGTATAGTTCTGAACGTCGTTTACGAGCAGCGTCGCTCTCTGTGGCATCTAGCCTATCCATTTTTGGAATATCTTCTTCTTTAGACGCCTCTCGAGCCGGTTCTGCCGCTGTAGAAGAGGGCTCAGATAAAGACTCAGAAAGTTGACTGGGGAGAGTTGCAGGGCGTCCAACAGGGCTGCTGAGGTAGTCCTGCTGCTTTATTTTTGCTTGTACTTCGCTGTCTAAGGAATCTGATAGTGATGTTGGAGGAATATTAGGAGATTGGGCATCAAACATGGGAGAATCGACCGGAGAAGAGTCCATAGCATCATCCTGATGTATCGGGGCAAATCTAATTTTGCTAGAACGGCTCTTATCCAGGTCATCAAGGTGGTCAGCATTTTCATTAGAACTCAGCCCTTCGTCACTTTCACGAGGGACAGCTCGCTTTGGTGGACCTAAGCCTCTTCCAAAACGCTTAACCCGAATAGTTGAAAGATTGGCTCGAGGATTAGTTGATCTGGTGACACCTGGGGTTGAGAATCCACTTCCAAATAAACTGGGATCTTGAATATTGGAGACAGGCTTTCTGTAGGAGTCGGTAGTTGAGGAAGATAGTGGAGGACTTTTAGCTACTGCTGTTTCACTGGGTTGAATAGGAGAAGATGTAACTGGGGAGTCATTAGAAATACTGGTAGTTGGCGGTTCTTCGGATTGAGAGGCATTGGGTGTTGTAGCAGCAGAGTCGTTATTGCCTGTATTATCCTTATCGGTATATTCGTCATTACTATGCAGTTCCATTTCAATGTGACTAGAGCTATCAAATGCAGATTTGTTGCGTAGCGAACCAGTTGATTTGGAAACAACTAGGAGGGGATCCAGTGAGGAGGAGGAAACTTTTTTCTCCCCCAAAGACTGATTACTGCCTGTACTCGAGTAGTGTCTCAAACGACCATTCACGGGATTGTTGAGATCTTCCTCACTGTTGCACTGTTGCTCCAGTTTTACACGATTAAGATGGCGTTGGATCTCATGCTGTTGTCTGGTTCCGTTAATTGGGCTTGCCCGAGGACTCTTGTACTGATGATGCATATTGTGATGAGGTTGGCCGGCAACAAATACGCTACCTAGGCGGAGAGAAGAAGACGAAGAGGATGCAGAAGGAATATTGGGGACACTGGCTGACGACTGAAGAACTGGAGAGGATGCGGAAACTGCTGCTGCAGCTAGTCTTGACTTATGGGTAGGGCCTTTTGAGGAGGCAGGATCTGAGAGTAGGGCTTTAGCGTAATCACTAAGAACAGGTGGTTTGAAACTTCCGTCAGAGGATGATATAGTGTCATCCGAGACATCGTCGTCGGAGAGGATATTGTTATTGCTTAGTTTTTTCTGAAGAATAGCGTTGTTATTATTGGTGTGCTGGTCAAATGCACCACCATTAGATTCATACCTGTGCAGAGAAGAGTTCGATGATTTGGCAGAACAGCTAGGGTCAATATCCCCACGATCTAGGGAGGAGTGGTGACGTTGCATGAGCTGAGCAGAAAAGAGTGGGAAATCAGTGGTTTATGCCATAGAAGAAAAGCTTGTCTGGGGCAAAGTGTCTGAAAAAGGAGTATCAAGTCGACACTGCACAAGTGGAAAGCAATGAGGGAATAACGGAGGAAACGGTATATTTGACCCAGGATAGTTTAGCTTCTGTCAAGAGTTTTGCTGGAGTAATACTGTAGTGAAGATAGAGATAATGATAGTAGAGGTAATAGTGTTGGCTGTAGAGGTGGTGGTAGTGCAGAAATAGTTGAACGGATGGTGAAAAGCAGTTCACAAGGCAGTTTCTAGAGGGAATACTACGAAGAGGGCAGCGACCACAACAGCGAGTATGACGGAAAAGACGAAGACGAAGACGGAGGTGAAGTCGAAAGTGACAGGGTGTATAGGAGGAGTGAGAATGGGTTGATAGGGAAGGCGAAGAAAAGTCCAGGTAGCTGGAAAAAAAAAAAGAAAAAAAAATACAATAAGTCCTTGAATATTAAATTTTAATATGTGTTTGTGTTAAGGTATGATAAAATGTGATAAATTACATTACTATGTGTTAAATTGTGTTAAATTGTGTTAAATTGTGTTAAATTGTGTTAAATTGTACTAAATCAAACTGAAAAAAAGGAGGCAGAAAGTGAAAGGCGGTGGGCTCTCACAACAAAATGACAACAAAAACAGCAAAAAACACGGACAACATGGGCCTTTGGTAGTCAATGCCATTTGAGGAAAGTTGGTATTGAATGAGCCGAGTTCATAAATAGAAAACAGCCAAAAATGAACTAAAGAAAGGAGTAGCAAAGGAGCTAAGACGGCAACAAATGGGTTCAGTATAAGCTTATGGTGGTGGTGACGGGAAAATGAGCGGCAGGTAATGGTCATGTGACCGGTGATAGAGTATTATTACGAAATACGATATATGAATTGCAGGGATCAAAAATAAAGGTTCCTATGTAACGTCCTTATGCCAATGTTAAATGTCAAAACTAAATCAAATACTTTTCTATGAATATGCTCCATTACCACTATTTCTTCCGTCTCACAGAGTTCACATATCTGCCAGCACCAACACGGACACCTGTATGTCTTGCCGCGTCACGCTTATATCCAGAAATGGCAAATGGCGACGACACAGAATCAACAGAGCCAGATTCTGAACCATTGATAGGCCCTATCCACTCGTTGAGCAACTTTTCGTTCTGCCTCTTTTTCCATAAGTCATGCTTGACGGCACGAGTATATTCCTTTTGGTCCTCAGTAAGTAGGACCGAGCTTTGGGCAGCTAGCATGTCGTTACGTTTTGCACGGCGGGCCTTATGACTCTGAGGATTGGGCAATGAGTATCGGTCTCCACGATGGCTCCATTGCATATTGCGCTTAAGGAACACATGGATTTGGCCGGACTCTGAGACTGAAACGGTACAACGTCGCAGGGTATTGTTACCGCAACTGGGGCAAAATTGTTTCACAGTGCCATTACGCGGGAAGGGACACAGCTTAAAGCATGCGTGACAACGCAGCATGAAACTTTTGACTTGAGTGATATGACGGCCATTTGTGGGGTTCACGAGGTTTAGGCCCATTTGTAGGGCCACGTTTTGCATGGCAAAATCTCCAGTAGATACTGCAGCCTTAAGTACTTCTTCCTCAGCCTTGTCTTGTACCTCTCCATTTTCTTTTATCAGATTCTCTTCCAAATTCTCTGTGGTAATCCATCCTTCGTCATCGCTATCTTCTTCACCTTCTTCTTCCTCCTCCTCAACGACGATTTCCGTTCCAACTGTAGGTTCAGTCTCAGTTGTCGGCTTTGCTTCCTCCTCCTTCGCAAATTCATCTTGTGCAACAGGCAAATTCTCAGGGGTCTCTGACTTCTGTTCGGTTTTCTCCACTGATCGTGGATTATACTTATTTTTCCTACTATTTTTCTTCTTGCTAGGCACCACTGCCCAGCCGTCGTCATCAACGAGTTTTTCTTCTTCATTCTTGTCTTGCTCAGTATCCAGATCGCCAGCATTTATCCTCTCAGTAGTAATGTTTGAAATTACTCTCAAATTCATGTTAGCTCCAGGGCCTGAAGCCACTTTGCGCAAATGTTCATCACTTCCTCCATGTTCCTCGTAATCAAGCTGTCGACACAACGCCAATAGCTGCATATCAGTAATAGATAGTACAGCATAGTCACCAGTCTTTTTAGCTAGATCCATAACAGCCTTGACATGCTGGGCCGTAGGCTGACGAATTATCAGGTTGTCGCCCCATAGTTGCAGGTTTTGTCGGGATCGTTCATCTCTGATCTCAGCATGCACGGCCGGTGTTGTATAAAATCGGTTGGCAAATTTTTGAATTTCCGAGTATGTCTGTGTAATCAGAGGACCGGCATCTAAGATCATACAGTTAACCTTGGCTTGTGATTTAATTACAGGTTTCGTATTTTCAACGGAAGAGTTTGTAGTAGCACTTAACTCATCAGAGTGATCTGTGGAAGCAGGAAGCTCGGTCCGGGTAGCCTGTACTTGGCCGCCTTGGATTAGAGCATCCTTGTAAGAAAATCCACTACTAGTTGTCGAGCTTTCTGCCATTTTGTGTCTAGGATTTCAAAGATCTGTCAAAGAGTGTGAAGGTTGAAAAAAAAATGTAAAAAAAAAATTAAAAATTTTGCATTCAGTCTGGTTCCAAATTAACCCCAGCCCTAGGTACACACAACTACAGAGTAACAAGGTCAAAATCAAATAAAATTAATTTTCTATTCCTAATTAGCAGCTTATTTGCTTCAGTAATTCACTAATATTGGCTTTGAATGGTTCATTAGACATTATGGTAAAAGTATCCTTCTATGCCAGACGAACGCGAGCAATAGAGCTTCTTCGTCTGGGATTTATCACTGGTGGGGCTGTAGACCCAGATTGCCGGCCGTGTTCGAGGTGCTGCCACATCGCCACGAAGTTTCCATCAGGCATAATTCCGTTGTTTTCAGGTTTGGTTGTAAGTAAGGTAAGAGCATCTTCTTTGAACTCATCCCATTGGATCCAAAATGGATCTTCGTCTTCGACAACAACGGCTGCTGAGTGGGCTTGTTCATCTTCATCATCAGGGTTCGCAGACTGGAAGTACTCCTCAAGCTTAGTTACAAAAGCAGGAACAGGTGAGACAGTCTTGCCATAATTCATAGCATCTTTAAGGTATAGTCTACACCTAAGCTTGGCTGCGCTGTCAGTATTTGTAAAGCCGAAAAACGCTTTGATTCCTTCCATTGTGGGTACTTGAGTTAAGTTAGATCTAATTAGTAGAAACAAAAATTAAAACGAGAAATGGGAGAATCCATGATCAGGAATACTCGTCTTTATATATTCCTGGCAGATCCAAGGCACTAATTCTCTTCTATCGGCCTAACCTGGTAAGCAAATTTTGTCCGTTGGAGTTCGTACTTTTCCGTGGGAACGAGCATTCGCAAGCAGCATTATCCCCCAAATACGTTTCACAGTATAAATTTCTCTTCTCCATTGGAAGCAATCTTCAATAGTTCTGTTTCTGCTGCTTTGTCTCGTGGCTCCACTGACTGTGTCTTATCTTTAACCGTTTGAAATTATGACTGGTGCAATGCGAGGCGACTGCTGCTGCTGCTTTGAGAGACAGCTTCCATCGGCTGATTGAGGGGATACCGTCGAAGTCGGTGATATCCGATTTTTTACTCACGTGACACAACTTAAGGGATCTGACGAAACGCTGAGCGAAGAAATCAGGGAGAATAGTTAGAGTAAGGAGTCTGAGCAGGCGGGCGGAGGTCAGCGATGTTATCTATTTGGGGCGAACGTGATATATGCCTTTGTTGCAAAATTTTCAAAGGCCTTCTGCTTCTGTGACCTTGTGACTGGACTTGTTATTAAATCAGGATGGTA
This sequence comes from Geotrichum klebahnii, assembly GCA_030570935.1. Classification (NCBI taxonomy): domain Eukaryota; kingdom Fungi; phylum Ascomycota; class Dipodascomycetes; order Dipodascales; family Dipodascaceae; genus Geotrichum; species Geotrichum klebahnii. The sequence continues at coordinate 85,207 of JAJLWW010000058.1, forward strand.
GAAATTTTCTGAATTATTCATTTGGACTCAGCCTTGAGTTCTAGATTGTCTGAAAATTTTTAGTGAGACTATTTGTGGAAGGGTTGTGTTTTTGAGTGCTTGACTTTGTGATTGATTGGCTGCTTGGTATGGTTTAGGTTTGAGCTTGGGCTTGAGTTTTACTTTTCAGCTAAAGGATTTTCTCGCATTGTGGCTGAGTGAATCTTTGACTGTGTCTCTGCTATTTCGTTGAAACTCTAAGCGGGAGCTTGCCTTCTCAGTTTTCTGCTTTTGATTTATTGGTTGGTTTGCTACCAAGCGTTGTTGCTCTTCTCTCCTACTCCATGTTTTGTTGTCTCAACATAGTGCCTCCCACTCACTCGTAAATTACAAGCTTGCAAGCTTAGTATTCAATAATGATGTGCCAAACTGTTGCTGTTTATTACCCATCTTTAATTTCCAAGGTGTCATACCTTAGTACAATGCCAGTGCATTGCTTAATACCCAACGTCAAATACCTAGAATGCCCCATTTCATGCCCGTGATAGTAAATCTCTTTTGCTGTCTCATCTCTCCCATTGTCCCTCTTGAAATCAAGGGTCTTGAGATGTGTTTTATATTTCATTTCGCATGTCGCTTACCTCATTTCCCTTAAACGATAAGGTGGATAGGAACACTTAGTTTTTACTGTCTTTAAACACTCAGTAAGACTTTTTTTTGTTTCAATTGAGATTATTTCTGGCTTTGATCCGCTGAGAATCCTTCAAAGTCCTTCCGCCTTTGCACTCTGTGATATCCTACCTTTTGGGATGGCATGACCACTCGCTATACCCTTCTTGGTCTGTGCTATTCTTCCATATCCTGGCATATCCCGTCATACCCATCGCACATCTCTGGCATGTCATGGTTCACCTGTTAGACAGCTTAGAGATTATTCTTTATTATTTAATTTCCCTGTTCAGTTACAAGAGAAAAAATAACTGTCTTAGGGTCTAAGAAGCCTCATTTCGTTCAGCTCACATGACACAGCCAAAATCGTTTTGTGCCAACAGCCTCAAATCAAAGGTTATTTTCTGATTATTTTTAATCAAATTTCTGTCTTTCACTTCGTTCCATAAACAAAACAGTGCCAACTCTCACTTGATGATCTATTCATGGTAAACCATGATTATATCACAGCCTCATTTTTGAACCTGAGAATTCGCGATATGAGGCTCTTATTCATTGGAAACCGGTTCAACCCGGTTCACGTGAATATAGAAGATAGTTCTATCATAGGGATGATCTGTTTGGATATGTCTCTGTGTCTCTATGACAGTTTTATTTCTCTTCTCTTTTCTTCTTCTTTTTACTATTCTTTTGCCTTTCTTCTTGTCAATGGTTTGCCTGTTTATCTTTTGATTTTCATATCATTATAAGCTTATAAGGTATTGCTTCTTCATTGTTTTCAGATCAACCCCAGATTATAGTCATGTCTCCCAATTATAAGATTGAAACCGAACCTGAATATCAAATCCAAATTCCACAACAAGTTCCTCGCCAAATGATGAGGCGACAAGACATGTATAATATGGCTAATAACGAAAGCTACCAACACTTTAACCAAGGAAATGCGGCATTCGTGGGCTCCGTCTACCAAGGATCCGAACTCCAGATGTATAATACTCCTCAATTGGCAGGTTCTGTTATGCCTCAAAGCCATATGGTGGAGCATATCCCTATGCAAATGGATCCAAGTCGTACTGTCTACCCTGGTGGATCAATGGTCCCAGCTCCATATATAAATTATGCTGATAATATGTGCCCTCAAGTCATGCCAATGCCAATGGCCATCATGACTCCTGCGAATTCGTCTGGGCAATTTACTCCTAATATCTATCAACAGCCAATAAATACTGAGGAAGAAGACGAGGAAGAAATGGACGAAGAGTGTTATGATCCTAGAGCCTATTCATCGTCGTCATCTTCTTCTCATTTTTTTAGTCCTGTGTCGTCTTACCAACCTACATATGGGCTAAGTCTCATGGCATGCAATAATGCTATGAAAAACAGTTCAATGCGTTCTCCAAGGGAAACGAAGGCCTGGACTAATCCACTTGTAGTTCCTGGAGGGCATGTTCGACTTATGAGCAAGAACGCGGTACGGATGGAAAAGGCTTTGCCTGGCAAGAAAGGAAATTACTTTTGCTCTCACTGTAGTGAGCAATTCCGGACTATCATGGAGCTGGCGGAACATATGGATTTGTATAGCGTGAGACGTTCATTTCATTGCACTGAGGAAGACTGTCCATGGAATGTATTGGGATTTGCCACTGCGTCCGAGTGGAGTCGGCACACAAGATCTCAGCATGGATCTGTCACCCTGACTATGTGTACGATTTGTAACAAACCTTTTACTCGAAAAGATTCACTAAAGAGACACTTACAGTTGGTTCATGAGAATCAGGACTCTCGGTATAATCGTAAGATGAGAGGTTTAACAATCAAGAAGCAGAAATCTGTTTCTCGTTAGAAGTTGACTTATGTAAGGGTTCTTTTATTATTTTTTTTTTACGTTGGCTTGTTTGTTTCAGTTATGTGCGTGCGTTTATTGGCTTGCGTGCTTATATATGTGACTCTATAAATATACATTATCTTATTTGAAAATCTCAGGTAAAACCTTTCGAATATCAAGGATATTTCGAATTAAATGAGTTCCGGCTGGGCGCGGTGGAACTGGATCAGCCGGGTCCAAATAATGAATTGACGTGTGCCATTTCAAAGCATTGGCCGCTTTGATATTAATATAGCTATCGTCCACATACAAGCACTTGGATCTGTCTGGGGAATCGGATTCTTTTTGTGCTTTTTCAAACATAGGTTCCATTGGTTTACAAACAAGCGGGCTTTTTGCATAGTCACAGTATGTAATACCGTCAAACAAGTCGTCAATGCCGAGCAGCTTAACAACGCGCAGCCCATGTGTTTTGTAGGCATTTGTGAATAACCATAATTTAGTTACCTTGGTGCGGTCAATTGCAAGTAGCATTTCCCGGAGTTCAGGGTCTGGTTTGAGAATATCTTCAAGAGGCAATGCATCATCCACCTCTCGGTTGTATTCCATCGCATCGATACTATGGAATCGCACTAGGCCTTCAATAGCCAAACCATAGTCTTTGTAATATTGATGATGCAAGTACTCGGCATCTTCGTCGTCTAGTTGTAGGTGTGTGACAAAGTACTGGTGAATCAACTTTTGCATGAGACCGTGGATGTCTGACGATTTCGTGTAAAGGCCTATAAATCTGAGTGTTAGTGGGGAACACAAACTAAAAAAAAAACGTGGGAGAGGCTGGTGTTCACATACAGTTATCGATATCAAAGAAAAAGGTGTATCCCTCTGAATCTACAGGTTTTGCAGAGGGATATGTTATGGGCTCAAGATTCTTTGGCATTGTAGAAGGTTTTGGGCTGAAGGTGAGAAAAATATGGAGAAGTGGTTAGAGAGGGAATATAAAAGAAGAAGAAAATAAATGTAAATAAAAAAATAAAAATAAAAATAAATAAATAAATAAAAAAAATTAAAATGTTGATTCCGATACTGAAAATCTCCGATAGAAGTAGCAACGGCGGCCACGGGTGACTCAACATGATCCCTTCTGGAAATGCGAAACGTGTGCAATCTTTCCGTCATTCAGCAACAGTCAATTGTAATAGTATCTAGGGATGGTGCTTATGATCAAGTCCATATTTTTGTTCATGGTCTTACTCATTGCCTGTAATATGGAGGTCTTTTTATTGCTGGCTCAGTTCAAAGCTGCAATTTTAAAGGCTGAGATGTCTCGACTTTGATTTCTGCTTGAATTTGCCCGAGGCCCTTTGAAATTTGGAATCTCGTAACGAGATACGTCTAAAGCTGGTGGATAAGCAAACTGTACAAGTAACTGTTTGTTTTTCTAAGATACAAGTCGTGTGCGTTCTGTCTCTTATTTGTGTTTATTCCTTATTGCCTTTAATAAATTCTCAATTGCTCTTCGTCTAGGAATTACTTGGAATGTGACTATCTCAAGAGTATTCACGCTCACCTTCCAGTTTGCTATTTGATGCAAGGTAGCGAACCTCTTCTAGTAAGCCTTCCTTTCCATCCGATTACCCATAATTTCAAGAGCATTCACAGGCATGTCAACCTTGAGGATTCGAAGAATAGCGAAAGAAACCAACATAAAATCTACCGAATAATTTTACAAACTTCAACTCTGCAGACTTGGTCTTATAATAGATATTTTTGCAATTATGATACTCCATTGATCTCATTTCATTCAGCCAGCTATATCTACAATCTACTTCACTTCAGCCAAATCAATGTCTAACTAATCTCCAATTTCATCTTGGCCAGTGTTTTACAAACATGGATATGGGAACCTCCGGTATTTCTCGCCTCCACTGGTGCCAAGAGTCCAGTCCCTGTCTCCACCCCAAATGGATTTCGGATTATTAGGACTAATCCAACCTCAATAGAAGAAATGAATCATAATGACCTATCTTCTGCGTGTAATTCGCTTCAGAGTAAGTCTACTTCTTTATTGATCGGTTTCAAGTTGCATCATGGGACTGGTTTCATGAATTCCACACTCTATTGCTGAACGCTAATTATGTGTCGGTGAGTCATGGATTGGATCTGGTTGTGGTTTGTCATTTTTCAAAACAAGAAGGGACAGAAGATGCTCTCTAGATCATACATAGCAAATCACACCTCAAGCCAAGACTAAATAAATCATTATAAGCTCAATTGGGTCTTACCATGTATAGAAGGTTTTTTTAATAGAACGATGTGATAGAAAAAGAGATCCTTCTACCTACCAATACTAGTCCTTTG